>CAIGRO010137812.1:0-15220 GCA_903798355.1 Fraxinus baroniana
AATTCAAAAATATATAAAAAACAAGCTGTCGAATAACATTAATTCAATGCATACAAATACCAAAAAGTAGATATTAATATTAAAATGTCGGTGATCCATATTAAAAAATTGAACCCAATGCTTAAAATTATGAAATGATCTGATTTAATTAATTAATTTGTTAATTTATTTTTAAAAAATAAAATAATTTAATTAATTTAATAAATAAAATAAAAAAATTATTTAGTTTCGATTCTCCAGTTCTTGGTCTAGACCCGATAACCGACCCATACCCATCGGTTCTCGATTAGGGTATTCGTTCGGGTATTTAATTTGTGCAGAACCGCTCGATTCGATTTGGGACTTTTGGACACTTCTATCCATACCCGGTTAAAGAGGGACGGGACGGGACGCTTGCCCCATTTATTTTTTATTTATTTTATTTTATATTTTTATGTTTTTAGTTAGTAAATATTATTACTTTTTTTTTTTACTAATTTGTTAAAAACAACTTATATTTTCTTTAAAAATAATGATAAATTTATTATTATTCTTCGATAAAAAACTTAAATTTGAAATTAACTTTAAATGGGGCGGGGNGCTTGCCCCATTTATTTTTTATTTATTTTATTTTATATTTTTATGTTTTTAGTTAGTAAATATTATTACTTTTTTTTTTTACTAATTTGTTAAAAACAACTTATATTTTCTTTAAAAATAATGATAAATTTATTATTTTTGTTCGACAAAAAACTTAAATTTGAAATTAACATTAAACGGGGCGGGTACTGGGTACTATATTTCTCATACCCGCCCTATACTTATTTCGGGATAATGACCCTCGCCTCGCCCTATTTACCCGGATAGGCGGGCAATCCCTGCCCTATTCGGGGTGGGGCCCACGAATATTGGGTTGAATGAGTTTTTTTTTATCATCCCTATTCATAGATCCCACATCTTTTTCACTACACTTCAAAAACTTCTATCACATTCAACTAAAATTCTGATTTTAATCTCCACCAAACACTCTTTTAATATAAAAAAAGGAAAAATGATAACCGTAAAAGTTAATTAAGGGAAAAAATCCCATCATTTATTCCCAAATATATCTTTTATGCAATTACAAATTTGTAGATTTTTCAGCCGAATCCAATGATTCATAATTTCAAGGGAAATGCTTCAAATCATGAAACGATGTCGTGGCTATAACAGTGATAAATAATTATTATACGATTTTTTGTATTTTTTTTTTTTTTTATAATGACAGCAAAAACAAAAAGGGACTAATGAGAAGAATGGCGTGGTTTTGGAATGGCCCACAGAAGCTCCCTTGTGTCATGTCAAAATCAAATACATCAATCAGGACCCGGCCCAAGTGGGCCTTTCTGAATCCTGTTTTTAGCCGCATTATTATCTCATTAAAAAAAAAAATATGACTGTTATCTATCACATCAACATTTAAATTTAAATTTTCTATCTCTTGTGTGAGTTTCAATAACGATTATATTTTTCATCTATAATAAAATTGGATTAGTCAAAAATAAAATTAAAGTCCAAATTTTAATTCAACTTAAAGTAAACAACAAATTTTAACCACACATATGATAGAATTCACAACTTTTTAACTATATATTTTATTAATTTTTATCAAAATTTACTGAAAATTTGATGTTAATCCTCACAAATAGTGACTAAATATATAGACTTCTAATTTCTGACATGATTGTCCTCAATGTTATGAGCCGAAATTTTACGAGGTTTTGTAAAATGAATATTGATAATTAGCACCATATTTTTCTCACGAATAGAATCATCCAACGAAAACAGATTAAAGTCGCAAAATCTACTTTCAAATCAAACGAGAATTGTAGTTCTATACAAAATTCAATTTTCCTAATTTTACATCAATTGATCTTTAAATATATGAAGTCAAATAACAATAATAGCAACCACAAAAACGACATAGATTAGAATAATCATATTTCATTGACCGTAAAAATTGGAATTAATTTATAATAAACATATGAATCACTAATCCAGTTTGTAGAGTCGTTGGTATCTTATTGGTGATGGACATTAGCGACGATTTTGGGACAGGGGAGGTCGTGATCGAAGGAGACCACCCGTGACCCGTGTGGTGGTTGCTAGAGATGGTTAAATACAAATAATTTCTTGATATTGGGCTAAATTCTGAAAAATTAGAAATGTTAAATCATGTATTCTCTTTCAAGGGGTCATGGTTAGGTTAGAGCCCCAAACACATTCCCTTTCATCGTTTTCATCTTTATCTGAAAGGGACCCATTCTTTTTCTTTTTTTTTTCCAGAAACCTTTTTTCCTTTTCATATCATATGATTTCAATTCCATTCTATGGAAATGACTAGCAATATTGTAGTATTTTTGGATAGAGTCACATTTTATATGTGAATTTTTATATTCAACAAAATATTATTATTCTTTTTATAGGTGAATTCTTATACATCTATCCCTCGAACGAACTTGATAACTCGGTTCGATCCAATATCGATGTAGTTTCTGTGGTTCTCAGCAGGGGCGGACCAAGAGCATTTGTGTTGTGAAGTCATTTTGGGGTAAAAAATGAGAATTCAAACAAAAAATGTTAGTTAAAAAAAAAACTCAAAAAAAAATAAATTTGTGGGGTCACTTGACCCCACATGACCCCATGTGGGTCCGTCCCTTGTTCTCAGGGGAGGGGGGGAAAAAAAAAAAAAAAAGTTACCCTAATATTTAAATTTATTTACTGAGGGATCATAACATAATGTATCTTTTTTAAAGTTTCAGGTAAATTAATAATGGAATCCACTTCTCAGTAAAAGTAGCATAGCACCGATTTTCATCATCACCACCTCTGTATGCTTTACAGTTTTTATCCTTATGGTATGATTATGTAGGGAAAAAAATAATTAACTATGACTCAACATTCCATTTTCAATTTAATAGTTAATTATTGCTTAAATTTTTAATTACGGGACCATATTTCATGGCTTTATTTGGCTGCTTCTAATGAATTGCCACGTGAATACATCTCAATAAGTAAATTATTGTATTTTGAGTAGTAAATAATTTAATTTAATCATAATTACTTGTTAAACCATTAATTAATTAAGATTTTTATGAATTAACAAGAACAGTGTAAGATTAAAAAATATAAGAATCTGGTCGTTTCCACGACAATTACTGCAGGCAGGGTGTTGTAAAATCAGAATTGTTCATTATTTATTTTCTTAGGAATTAATAAATGAAATTTTCCTATACTATCTCTTTCTTAATCATGTTTGAGTTTTATTCGATCGACCAGGTTAAGGGCCTGTGACATAGGTTTTCTGAGAATATTTGATCGACCAAATGTAGATTTTTTGAAAGAAAAATTTGTTAAAAATTATATTCGGAGAAAGTGTGGCTAAAAAATCAGACACGAAATTATTTAATTGAGAAATTTATAATTAAAAAACAATTTTATTAAAAAAAGAGCTCGAATGGGATAAATAATTGTGGGGCAAAACAAAAAAGAAAAACAAAAAGAAGAATGCGTGCAAAAAATAATAAATACAAATGCACAGTTACGTGATTGAAGCTGTCAAACGAAAGATATCATTGTACAAATACAAGAACGAATGATCATCCATGTACAGTACAAATTTCATCATCCAACGTAAATATTCGACAAAAAAAGTAAAAAGATTATGATAATTGGCAATAATTAAGAAGTGTATAAAGCAAAATATAGCACTTTTCTGCAAGTGAATTCCTGCATGTATTTTTCCTTTTATACTGAGTATACATACGTATATATACACAAGTTTTTCTCCATGATCTTCATCCAAAACAACGAAAAATAAAAATAATAGAAGATCTACTGATTAAGAAGGTAAATATAATCTCACTCATTCAACTCCACGAGTAAATGGAGAAGTAACAACAAAACCCTATTCTTGAAATCACAGTCTAAAACAAACCTTTTTGTCAAAGCCAAAAATAAGGGATCTTCAGCAAAATCATATACAATATCCACCAGCTCTTTCTTCATGGCTTCAAAATAAGTAAAAACAGGCATTTCTAATGTTAACGTTTCGTTGATGAAGCCCAATTTCTATCTTTAAGGACGCCTCCAACTCTGTAGGCCGATGGCATTGTGTTTTCTCGATGGACCTGAGGCTGGAATTGGCAGCCTTTTGGGCAAGAAGTTCAAGAAATGACCAGAATTCTGAGGGCTTGGCTTCATTTCGTATGTATTCATGGCTCTGGAGCCACTGGAATGGCCTATACAGAGGATGAAGAGAACCAGCAACCAAACAACTCGTAGTAGTATATTGCAACTATTCATTTTGCAGACGAAAAGAAAAATCACATAGACAAAACCCACGAAAAGTTAGATCAATATTGGAGAGTTTCTGCAACTGGTGTGTGGCTTATTTTTTTCAGGGTTTTGATGAGAGAAAATCTGGAATAGCAAAATACGCGGATAATTGAATGCAGAACACTGTGTAATATCAGATTCAGATTCAGCAGTTTAGCCTTGTTGATAGTATACTGAGTGATCAGTCATCAGTGTGTGTTAGAGAAACTAAAGGGGTTCTTGAATGAGTGATTGGTTAGAGTCCAATAGAATAACGATGAATTATAAAAGAAAGATGACACTTGACAGTGAGATAAAGATTTGTTTTCTTCGTCAAATGCCTAAAGATAGATTAGAGAGAGAAAGTAATAGAGAAGTAGGGTTATGCATGTCATAATGCATTGCCACTGTTCTTTCAGACCCCCCAACAGGATAATGTCTCTCACATACACTGTACACTCATGTTTTGTAGCCTTTGGTTTCATGCTCTCTCTCTCTCTCGGATTTGGAAAGGAAAATAGTCGGAACTGAACTTCGCAACACGCGTTAGGTTAGGTTAGGGAGGGTGATGGCGAAGAAAGTCGTACATTCTGAATAGACGGGGAGAAAAGGACAGAGATTTTTGATTTTATTTACTTACTGTTTGTTTCTGTATGTAGAAGATTGGATTTCCTTAAATTAAGGAATGGGCTGTAAGAAGAAAGGGTTGAGAGGGTCCTAGTCCGGCGTGCGTGCGTGTGTGTGTTTGGCCCATCTTCCATTAATTGCTCGAAAGATTGCTGTGTGTGGTGTGAGGCAGCTAACTTAACTTCATCCGGGTATTCTGGACTCTCTGCCTTTTAAAATTGAGAAACCACCAATAAGATGTACAACAAAAGCCCCAATTTGAGTCACGGTGAAATTTTTCATTCTCATTTTTTTACTCATTTTTAATCACACATTTTTTAATAAAATAATATTTTCTATCATGTCAATAATATTTTCTTTCTTTTTCAACCATACATTCTCCATTAATCTACTATTCTGAATATATTATTCCAAAATAATGTGGCACCCTAATATTTAAACATGATGTTTTTATTAATTAAATTTGTTGGTAATTAGTGTTAAATTATCTCTTGATTATTAATTAATGCTGATAACATTTTCTTTGCACTGTAGAGGAGAACATCCTCTCGCTTGATTTTCATTATTTTTAAAATATATATTTTTTTTCCTCTTTTTTTAACTACACATTTTTTTATAAAATAATATTACTAGTAAATTTAAAAAAATTTCATTTTTCTAAATTTTTCCATCAAAATACTCTTAAAACATGCATTATTTGCGAAAATTGGGCCCCAAATATATATATATATTCTGACAAAAGGGTCAGGAACTGAGTCTAAAGTGGTACTGCTGGCACAGAAGGAGAGGGGTCAGTTTTGACCATATCATAATTGCAAAACTTCTAAAATTAAAGTCCTGTTTGGTACGATTTAAAATCCAATTAAAATTGAAAATATGATCGTTATTGGGCCCCATCCGTCTAATAAAAATCAACAATAACGACTATATTTTCAATTTTAATCTGATTTTAATCTCTGCCACACAACCTCTAAGAATTTTTTTAATGTGCGAAATTTTTTTGAAAATATTTTGTCATGGATAAATTTTTAAAGGAAGTTTGGAATGATATAACTCCACGAAAAATTAGTGGTGGCAAATGACGGCTCGCTTTTTACGAGCCCGAGCGGCTCGGGCTCGTCAAAAAGACGAGCTTAAGCCCGAGCCGAGCAGGGGGCTAGCTAGGCGAGCCGAGCGACGAGCCGGCTCGTGGGCTTGCCCTATATTAAATTTTTTTTTCAAAAAGGCTAAAATCCTATTAAAAAAAAAAAACGAGCCGAGCCGAGTGGCTCGACTCTGGCTCGGCCCTGCCCGGCCCATTGCCACCTCGAAAAAACCCTTTTATAAAAAAAAGAAGTCCTACCAAACTGGTTAAAATTAGCCCAATGTCTCGAGTGTTTTTTTTTTCTTTTCCCTTATGAGTAATAAACTAAAAATAATTAAATAAATAAACTCACAAGACAACCTGCCAAATTTTTTTCAAAAAATGGTCTAACTCATTTATCTTGATTTATGCTAAAGTCAGTGGCGGCCTTGGGGTGCGCGAGTGGTGTGACCGATCTTATTGTAGGGGTACCAAATTTTTTTTTGTTATATATAATAATTTTAAAATTTTAAAATTATATTATTATATTAGTTCTAGGTACAATACTTATGAAAAAAAAATTCTATTTTAAAATGTCACACAGCGCACCCAAAATTTTCGACCTGGGCTAAAGTGTGTAGTTTTCTCAACGTGTTAGACAAATATATGCACAAAGAAAAAAGTTGAAAATATCACATAGAGTTGAGTGATGCCACCTGCCTCTATTTTCATAGGCACTTGCTTAGAAACATTTTAAATTTACCTATAAAATTATTTTATTAAATGCGTGAATGGTTAAAAACGAGTTTAGTGAAAAATGAGTTTTTATAGAACGATGATCAATATATTCACTCAAAAAGGTCCAAAATTAGCCCAAGTTGAGTGATCTTCCCCAGCAGCTGTTGGTTCTATAGAAGCTACAGTAATCAATATAGCAGAGGGACCAAAACACTACCGCCTTGATTGCATTGAAAGTGATGGATCAAACCCAAGATTTCAAACTTTGGCCCCATTGCTTTAGAAAACTACAATCCTTCTGCAGCTTGTACCCCATATTTCAATAACAAGAAAAAAACAAAACCCTAGTTTGTTTTCTATAGCATGAAAAAAAGTAAAAGTAAATTTTTGCTTTCAATTTACCAATTCTCTGTCTCACTTTTAAGTTAATTTTTATTTTCAAGACACACATGTTTTGATTAGTTATAAGTGAACAACAGTTTATGTTACTTTCAAAATAAAAGTAATTCTAACTTTGATGAACTAATAAATTTATATATATTTATAATTTACTTATTTACTTATAAGTAATGTACGCAGCAATGGTTTTAGCAGATGTCTTCATATTTCTGCTAAGTAGTGGCAGATTTGGCATCCATAGTTGAGTCACTTCAGTTTCTGGTCATTCTTTTACATGGTAAAAGCCCTTTTTGTTGGAATAGAAGCTAAAAGCCCAATTTTAGAAGTCTTTTGAACCTTTTCTCCAACTTTCTTTCCCCCCTTTATTGCAGAAATGGTCCTCAACCTATATTCATATGGCAAGGTTTATCTTCAACGTTTTAAAAAATAACATTATGATCTTTAGTCTTTCTCTAATGCTGCATTAAACTTAGTTTAAAAGTAACTTGTGTGTCACTAATGTTGCAATATTATTGCAATGATATAAAGGACAATAGAGATAACACCACGAATATTGTTAATCCGATAACGTGGCAATTTGTCATTACGATGTATGAATTAGATTATTGCTTCTACATATACCATTATCATAAATGGAAAAAAAGTATGATTGCTACCAAGATAGTACAAAATTTTGGTAAGCTTTTGTAGATGAAGCACACCTTCGATAATCATTATCTATTTTTTTTTTATTTTTTTTTAACATACACATTTTCAAATACACAATAAAATATTTACACGTAAAACAAGATTTCTCCCCATTTTTAATCACATTTTCCTAAAACTCACTATTCAAAACATTGTTTTGACTAAGTAATGACCATCAAACACGGGGTCCTTCGCCTTTTCTATTTTCAGCCCCTGTTTGACATAATTTTTTTTTTTTGGAAAGAATGTGTTTTTGAATAGTAAATTTTGGGGGAATGTATGGTTAAAAATGAGTATAAGAAATAATAATCGGCAAACAGGACTCGATTTTATTTATATTTGTATTATTTTACTCTTTTTAAACTAGACTAGATCGATGGGTCATTTAAAGCCACACAACATTTAGCCCCTGTTTGTTTCCCATTTCTAGAAATTTTTTTACCGTTAAACCGTGGGGCCGCCGAAATATTTGACCAGCATGTGTGATGTGTGATAGTGGGTCCAATAATTTGAAAAAAAAGGATAAAATTCTTCATTTTTTTTCTTGAAAGTAATGTAGGCCAAACATGGCCACATGGGCTTAACAAATTTTGGAAGGATTAAGTTTGTGAAAAATTGATTGTGCAACTATGTAGAGAAGTTAAAAATAAAAAAATAAAAAAAATAAAAAATCAAATACGCGTCTTAAAAGGAATTAATGAGATAAAAGGATGTTAAAAAACTTTTCTGCACGAGTGTTAAGTAATGTATTTTTTAAATTAATAATTTATGACGTGGCAATGACAAAGACTCCATTCATATATTATTCAAGTAATTCTTATAATAGTCACTCATGCATTTTTTTTTTCAAATGTTTTATGTATAATTATTTACTAGCATTTAGAGGGTGTTTGGTAGAAATTAAAATTGGATTAAAATTGAAAAATTAGCCGTTATGATTGACTTTTATTAAACGGGTGGGATCCAATAACGGTCATATTTTTAATTTTAATTGAATTTTAAGCCGTACCAAACATACTCTTAATTTATTTATTCAAGTTTTGGGGCTCTAAAAGGGTCCACAACAGAATGGTGGACTATTACACCACAATTTCTTGCCTAGCTAAGCAATAGGCTGCAGCTATGGATTTGAAAATTTTGGATTTTTGACTTTGAAATATTAATTGTGACCACCAAATTGGACTTTTGGTCATAATTCACATTAAGTCAAATTTGATAAAAGATGATGAAATATACGTTTAAAAAGTTGTGGACTATATAAAATGTGTAAATAAAATTAGTTGTTGATTTTAACTTCAATCAAAATTTTAGACCTCGTTGTTTCTCATTTTTCATCCATAAAAACGAAAAATATGACTGTTATTCATCACATCAAGCCATCGATTTTGAATTTTTATTTCTTGTGAGAGGTCCAATAACAACTATATTTTTTATTCTCATTCTACAATAAAATGTGAATCAAACGGGTCCTTAATTTTAATTTCTACCAAATATGGTGTTAGGTATAGTAAAAAATTATTATTTTTTCTATAAATTTTAATAAAATTGATAAAATATATGATTTAGAAATTGATAAAAATTTTAAATATAATAAAATGTACTGTTAAAATTACTTATTAACTTTTAACTTATATTTTTATCAGTTTTTTAAACTACACAAAAATAGGCTTAAATACAATTTGAATATATTGGGAAAGAGTTGACCTATCCATATTCAGTGTTTATATGCCACCAAGTATCTCTACCATTTACTAATATATAACCTTCAAAGTAAATTTATTTATTGACTCAAAATATCGTAAAAGGCCTGTAAAATAAATTTTAAAAAAGTATTTAAATACTGATATACTTGATTTCGGATCTTTAATATCATTCTCGCAGTAGATCCTGATCGACTTTTATTATAATCCTTGAGTACTCATCATTGGTTTAAAAAAAGAATTAAACAAATAATGAGCAATGAAATTCACAGTTTTGTGTGTGTGTGTGTGTGTTTTATTGATATTAGTGCGATGTGTACACTTATTTACAATGAGTTAGAATAATTGCGAGAGGGACATCACGTCACTTACGAGCATCCATCATTATCCACTATAAACATTCATAATGATTATGCGACACATTTTTTTTTTACTATTTTTTTTACTAGTTCATAAAGATATAAGCCTGTTTGGTAGAGATTAAAATCGGATTAAAATTGAAATGCTAACCATTATTATTGACTTTTATTAGACGGGTGGGACCCAATAACGATAATATTTTTAATTTTAATTGTTACCAAACAGATGCAGGGAAAATATATTTAAATTTAGTCTATTGATTTGTATGTTTCAGGGTTAAAACTTAAAAGAGAGTATAGGGGACGAGTTATTTGAGTTGAAAATTGGATTAAACCTTTCTTGTTCCATTAAAACAATAATAATTCAGAAAAAAAAAATTCAAGAAATTTGGAAAATAAAAATCCTACCCTCTCTTCCACTTCAAAATTTCACTTTCAAACTGAAGGAATCAAAGGATAATGGAAAAGAACGATGGCAAATTGGGAGATCGTGAATCATCGAGGGCTGGAGATTGGAGCAACTATAAGCAACATCGTCTAAATCTGAATTCAATCTGAAAACGAACTTTTACTTACCATATAACACGTTGATTTGAATTTAAATTTTGATTTGATCTTAAAACACCTACGAAAATTATACCTTTCAATTCTAAATAGAAAAGAAAAGCCCTTCGAAATTGTAATGTTGAAGGAATTACTAAACTACTTATTCTAGGGCAAGTGACATCTATATCAAATCTTTCATAACCTCAACATGAAAGTTAGAAGAAGATGCGATCCATATGCCCATGGGTGCAAGATTCTTCGAAAAGGTGGGACTCGACGGCTGACTCGAAGACATGAGACTTTGGGTTAGCAACAAATGAATTATACACCGTGCCAATGGCTCCAACATTTTTAAAAATAAAAATTGGGATACTATTTTTGTTAATTAAGAAATTAAGTCCGTGTTTGACAATTATTAAGTTCGAAAAGTGGAGGGAAATGATGTTTGAATAATATTTTTTCGAGGAATGTATGATTTAAAAGTAGATAAATTATTTTGATTTACAGGTAAAATATTTCAGTGTAAGAATGTATGGTTGAAAAATTTTTTTTTTTGCTATAATCTCTATTTGACTCTTTTTAAAACTCTTTATTTTTCATACTTATTTTTAATCACATATTCACACCATAAAATATTTTTGCGCGTAAATAAAAAAAAATTTCAATATTTTTTTATTCACACATTCACAAAAAATTCACTATTCAAAAAAATATTTTTCCAACTTGTACACAACATTAAACTTCTGACCGCCAAGGAGGGTTCTAGATCTAATTAATATGCATAATTGGCTTGTATAATTTTATTACCTAATGGGTAAATTTATTTATTTTTCAAATAATGAAAGACAAACACATGCTTAATGGTTGTCAAAGTGGAATAAGTTCCACAGTGGTCTAAACTTTGAGTGATTTTATTAACCCAAAAAAGAGAGAAAAAAAAGGTCCCCATAATTCATGATGTCATGGGCCGACTGACAGAACCAATATTGGGTCCCACATTTTACTCCACGGTAAAATGGGCCCATTTGTCCACGTTCTTTTCCCCATCATACGCATCTGTTTCAAACAGAATCCAATACTACCTCCGTGTACAATCACAGGAAATCATAGCTGCTGTGCCAAGCGTGGGTGGGCCTATAATGTTTGACCGATAGGAATTATTTAAATTACTTTCATTTTTCCAATTTTTCCAAATCTAATTGCAAAATGTTCACTCTTAAATTGTTGCTTAATATTGTGGTTGCCTATAAAAAAAGAACCCAACCTTTTTAATATATATATTTAAAATTTTATGGATTAAATGGAATAAACTTTTGATGTATTATGGTGAAATTCATTAAAAAAAATACCTACAATACCGGTGCATTACAACATCTATCGTTAAAAATAAAAAGTAAAAATTTCGAATGAAATTGAATTTTTCGTTAATTTTATTAGAATCAAGAACTGGAACGGAACCAACCGATTATCAATTTTAATATTCATAATCAATTAGAATGTGAGTATAAATGGACAAATTTCGATCTAATTTTAAATTTATCCAATTATCTTGATAACTTTTATCGATTTCTAAATTTGAGGCTATAAATTTTTAAAGTAGTATCGAATTATGTAAATAATAATATTCCAAAAGTGTAATATGGGATGAAAATATTAGTCCCAATATTCAACTTGCAACAAATTGTGGAGAATACTCGATTATTTTATTCTCTCATCTCTTATTTTATTATTATTACAAAGGCCCGGAAAAAGGTCAAAAGTAGAAATATGAAAAAATAATAGAATTGGTTGGTGGGGTGGGGTGGGGTGGGGTGGGGTGGGTTAAAATTTTATTGTATGGTTGGGAGTAAAGGACACACAACATCTAAGTGCGTTGGCGATTGAACCAAAACACATTGACCATTGACCAAACTCTCTCTAAAGAGGAATCCATTAACTAACCTGCTTACGTCAGTTCTTCTACATAATAAACAGCCACATTCACACCACCAACCTTTCTACTTTTTACCTTCATCACTCTCCCTCTCTAAAACTCGTTCTTTCCTCTCTCTCTCTCTAGAAATCTGCCATTGAGTTTGGTAGTTCGATGGTGAAGATGGTGAGGGACGATTTGTACATATCAGTGCCTAGTTATTTTAGGTGCCCGATTTCTCTTGATGTGATGAAATCCCCTGTCAGTCTGTGCACGGGTGTGACGTATGACCGAACCAGCATCCAGCGGTGGTTGGATGGTGGTAACAACACCTGCCCCGCCACCATGCAGGTCCTTCAGACAAAGGAACTTATCCCCAACCATACTCTACAACGTCTTATCAAGATCTGGACTGAGTCTGACTCGGTCCAAACTCTGCCTCTAAACGTACAGCCACCACATCAACCCAGCTCGCTCACTGAAGACCAGATTCGTCAACTCATCAACCAACTTGAAAATGAGCTTCAGAAGATTGATAAGGATTCTAGTTTCCAAGTCTACGAAATCACATCCAGAATTTTGAGGCTGATTTTATTCGCAAAGGAAGTGGAAGAAAACGGCAAGTTCTTAGCCTCAGCCGGCGCTAGGCTTTTACCATTGCTTATTGCAGCTCTGGGCAATAAAAAATTGGTGAAAGATCTCGAGGTATTGGAGAAATTTGTTCAGTTTTGTAATATAATCTTACAACAGCCAGTAAAAACTGATTCAGAAGAAGGACGATCAAATTCCCCTTCGACCACAAAAATTGATGTTGGGAAAGATTTCAAATCTTCAATGATTATGGGACTTTCACAAGGGAGATCAGAATTAAGAATCGCAATTGCCAAACTTCTCGAAATCACATCCAATTTGTATTTGGAAGTGAAGAATTTGATATCAGAAGACGATGAAATATACTCAGAATTACTAAGATTAATATCCACTTTGGATTGTAATCCAGATGCCATGGATTCTTCTCTGTCTTGTTTAATCTGTCTAGCATTGGCAAAGAGAAACCGGGCTAAAATCGTGCGCAATGGCGGCATAGGAGTGTTGGCAAAAGCTCTATCTGAATCAGAATTGAGCGTTCCATTGACGGAAAAAGTGCTTAAACTCGTTGAAATGGTGTCGACTTGTAAAGAAGGGAGAGTGGAGATTTGTAGGAATGAAATTTGTGTAGAGGCAATCGTGAAGAAGGTTTTGAAAGTATCGAATGTGGCAACTGAGCACGCAGTGACAGTCTTGTGGTGTTTGTGTTGTTTGTTTGGGGATAAAAAGGCACAAGAATGTGTAACAAAGAGCAATGGAATGGCCAAGATTCTGATGCTTATGCAGAGCAATTGTTCGTCAGCAGTTAGGCATATGTCCAGTGATTTGCTTAAGATTTTCCGATACAAATCCAAATCTTGTTTTCTTTCTTGTTACGATACTAAGACTACTCATATCATGCCATTTTGACGACGCACAGCTTTGGATTTGTATGTTGTAAATGAATGAAAAGAACAAAAGCAGCAATTTTGTTGACTGGAAAAAGATAGGAATGGTATTCATTTGATTTCCGTATATGATTTGATTGATTACATCCAAACCCTTTTGATTTGATGTCTCTTCAAATTTAGTCCACACATCAATTGGTACCTTTTTTTTATTTTTTATTATTAAATGGGGTGAGACCGTGAGGCAGGATAAATTGACATAACTCAATCCCTGTTGTAAATTTCAAAGCAAGTGGGCACAAATCTTGATAGGATTGAATGGGACCTTTTGTGATGGATTATTTATCAAACGTGTTAGATGTGGAATCCCTCCTTTCCTCTCTACCTTTCGTCCATTACATAGGCAAGTGGGCTGAAATAAGCTGCTTTAGCGATATAAATATGAAGCGACCATGCTACTTGTACAATCGAGGTTGACAACTTCGGTTGACAATCACTCACATGAGGTGGAGCCGCTTTATTATTTTTGACTTTTTATTGTACAACTAGATTAATTCAAATACGAAGTGTTTCGACCTAGAAATTTGTGCAATCTTTCGTTTGCTGAAATTCGATTTGTTGGAGTCATTTGCGGTGAATCATGTGACGCTTAGACCTGCGTTCTAAGATATCTTGTAACCCTCTTTGATTGATTGATTTAGACGATGTTATTGTCTAGGGAGAACATTCAAATTGTTGTGTCATAATGATGTTTCCTTATGATGTCTCCTGTATCCCGATTCCAACCGCATCAATTGGGTACGAGCTCAAGGCATCGAGCTTATCTGTCTTAGCACTTGTTTGGCCCCCATTTTAGGGTGTTGAAAATTTCTAAAATAATGATTGATGAGAGAATGTGCGGTAAAAAAGTAATGAAAATTTTTAGATTTATGCGTAATATTATTTTATTAGATGAATATGTGATTGAAATGAAGGAAAAAAAAATAATATAATGTAATGAAAAAAAAATGGGGGCCAAACGGGAACTTAAGTTCTTAACGGTTTTTGTGACTAAATCGAAAGGAAAATCAAACTCATTTGATGTATGATCCCAGATTGACAACAATAAAATGTATTGATTATTTATTTTTATTTTTGACACGAATGCCATAAGCTATCATTAGATCAAGAAATTTATTTATTTTTCCCTGAAAACAAGGTACCCTTGTTGCCTGGGATAATCAAGAGAAATGATTTATGGAGTACGATAAATCTCCGTGTTCAAACAAAAAAGCTGTTTGTACAGCCATTAAGGGGAATGTAAATGTACAGCCCCCTCTAATTAGGGTGGGGCCCAGTGATTAATTAATCACTAGGGCCCACCCTAATTAGAGGGGGCT
>CAIGRO010137815.1:0-13493 GCA_903798355.1 Fraxinus baroniana
CCAACTTTATTTAAATATAAAACCCAAATCAAACCCTAATTCATTTTATCTCTCCCATCTCTCACCGCCACCGCCCGCTGCCTCTTTCCCTGCCCCCTCCTCCTCTGCTGCTGAATGACAACAACTGTTTAGCAGCACTGTAGCTACTTGCGCAGCGTCGCAGCGACGCTGCTGACCGGCAGCTGCCGGATCTTGGCTGTTAGCGGATCTTGGCTGCTGCCAGATCTTGGTTTTTTTATTTGTCTGTAGATCTTTAGGTTTTGATTTATAGTGATATTGAGTTTTTCTTCATTCTCAAATCTTGTTAGTGATTTGCACATTGTGATGATTTTTTTGAAAATGAAAATGGTGAGGTGGTGGTCGGGTTGGTGGTCGTGCAGCGATTTTGTGGTGGTGATTTTGCGGTGGTTTCTCGGTTGTGGTGTAGCAGATCTCTGTGTGTGTGTCTATGGCGGGCGAATCTCTGTGTGTAGTTGGCTGTTGATGGTGTTTTTGTTGGTCGGGCGGATGGGACGAAGTGTTTCTATGACCAACTATTTGGTCGATCTGTGATCTAGCTATTGAACTGTGGCAATTTTTTTGGTATCTGTGACCTAGATATTGAATTGTGACGATTTTTTTGGGTCTGTGACCTAGATATTGATTGATTTTTTGGTGTCTGTGACCTAACTATTGAACGATTTTTTGGTGTCTGTGACCTAACTATCAAACAGTGACGATTTTTTGGGTGTCTGTGACTTAGCTATTGAACTGTAACCCACAAATTTGAAAATACGAGACCCTGTGACATATAATTTTTTGATTTGTGACCAAAAATTTTTCTTAACTTGTGATCAATTAAAAATCTGTGCTATAAATCTTTTCATTTGTGATATCAAAATAATCTGTGACATTGGAATCAGAGCAGTCATTGAAATTATGCGGCGGCCAACGATCACCAAAAAATAGTCGTCGAAATTAAACGTAGCAGGAGAACAGTCGTCGAAGTAGTCGCCGAAGCAGTGAAGGTGGAGTGGGGTGGGTGGAATATATTATATTACAATTAAATATTTAATTTAATAGATTAATTATAAAATATAATTAATTAATTCATAGAAAAACCTAAATTTTGTAAATTTAAATATTGGACCTTGATTTTTGATTTCATGAAAGATAATACCTGGAACTTTTCCCTTTCACACACACACACAGTGCGTCCACTGGTCAAGGTCCAATGGCCCAAAAAAATAAAAGAGGGGCCACAACCCATTTGGCCGAAGCACTTTGTCGAAGTGTCACAATCGAAGCTCAATGAATTATCAAAATCCACAATTATCGAAATACCTCCTCCGATGTCGAGGCCCAGGAAAAGGGAAACTCAAACACTTCCAGTCCAAACAGAGGCTCACTAACATTTAAATTCGAGACTTAACCATAACAGATGATGACTCACTTTTGAAGATCTTAAAGTACCAAGAATCTTTTTGGAATGATTGATGGGACAGCTACAATGAATAGAGTAATCATGTCAACACAGGGCATAGGTTAGCCGCCCCCTCCAGAAGCATTTAATATGCCCCAAAGCTAGAACAGTTTGACATGACACCTATGAAATGACGTTTCAACTTTCAATGAAGGAGATGAGGTCATGTAAAAAAACGCAAGAAATTGTTCACCCAGTTAACTCATTTATATGTTTGATAAAAATTACCTCTGGGCCTTGGCTGGCCTCTTTCACAAGCACACGTTAGCCGGATATAGGAAATACAGATTTTGCGAAACCAATCAACAAATATATCTACACTCTCTCTGTATAGGATTCAGTGTGTGTTCAATATCATCTATTGTGTTCTTCTTCTGCTTCATTTGGGCTTTTTTGCCCATTTATAGGGGAACCTTTTTGGGTCACAAGATTGCGAATCCTCAATCTTGTCAAATCCTTTTATCGAGTTTTCAAGTTTCTTGATATGAGCTCTTTAGATTCCCATTCAAGACTAAACTTTTGCTATAAAAATCATTTCTTTAGCTTTTCTCGAGTTCTTTTTGAAATCTTTTTATTGAAAATTCACATTTGGCTTGGTGGTTTTGGAATTTCGGTTCATCACTCGGTGCGGGGGCGGACCCATCCAAAGATGCACTGGGCTTTGGGCCGCCCCAATTTTTTCATCAACCCAATATTAAAAAACAAGTGGGCTTATTATTTGGCCCAAACTGTATTATAGAGGCTCTACAATGTCCATTACAATACCAAAACAGTCCAAAAAATGAAGCTCCACAGACGGACCGCCAACCGCGCACGCCCCTGCATCCACCAGCAGCCAGCGTTTTCTGTTGCTACCTTCTGTTGCTCATCAGTTTTCATCGACTGGTTCTGCACTGATTTCATCAGTTTCATCAGACAGGCTCCCAGTAGGTGAGTTTTCTATAATTTCGGCCCCTGTATGTATTCATCTGCTATTGGCTGTAGAGTATAGGCAAATTGCCAAATAGGAATAACCAGTAACCACAAGTGTTGTTGGGTATTCATCTGCGTCTGGTCGTCTGCTATTGAATTTTCTGTCGCCTGTCGGAGTTTGGCTTTGGGTGTTGGCCGTCTGCTATTAAATTTTGAAACCAACTAACCAAGTAATGCTATTTAATAAATTTTGAAACCAAGCAAGTCTATAAAGTATAAACCTTTTGTTTCCTTGATTGTGGCATGTGCTTAGCAATGGAATTATGAACATTGTAAAGGATAGATTGCACAAAGATATCAAAGTATGAAAACTCTTAAAGAACAATTGTAAAATATTTCATTTTACTATTTTAGTATAATGTTTGTGTTATTATTATTTTTTTTCGTACTTTTACTAATACCGCCGGCACCTGAAAAAATTCCTGGTCCGCCCCTGACTCGGTGTTTAGCAAATTCGTTCTAGCAAGTTCTCTAATGGTTTCTTGGTGAGTTTCATTTCTTAATTATGTGGTTTCATGGAGTTTTACTGTTATTTGGTTCTGATAAGGAAAATATGATTTTTTTTGTAAACCGTATGGCTATTCGTAGTTTCATTTACTCCATGGATCTAATAGTTGAAACCATTCTATTTGCTTCATCGTTTCTGCAAAATTTTGAAAATTATGTTTTATTGTCTTCATTTGTGTTTCTGTGTTATAAACTGCATAAAACAAGTGAGAGCAGATGGTTTCCAACGTGGGCGAGTTTTTGGCTGATTAGGATGGAGAGGTGAAAATTGTGTCAATTGTTCTGATGTTGGTAAAAGTTAGGAGTCTTGTGTTGTTATGTGGATAAGTAAAATTGGTTCTTCACATTAATCCATTGGTTGGAAAAGATTTTATTAACGTAAACCACCTCGTCTATAAGCGTCTTCAACATGCCCTCTTATGTTCAAACTGAATTCAGCTCCTTATGAAAGTTCTACACTTTTATGGCTCACGATGAGGTGGTATAACACTAGGCAGCTTTTTGTCGGAGCAAGTAAAATCTTAAGTGACTGTTCTGTGTATTCGGAGCTGAAAACTTGTGCACACATCAACTATCCTTTCTTTGTGTTTAGAAAAAGACACTTTCATGATGCAATGTTGTATTTTGTTCTTCAACAGAGTGTAGTGTTTAGAACAATTGGTACTATATTCTTCTCTTGTGCTTTTATTGACTACTTGAATTATACAGGTGGAACAATTATGATGATATACTAATATATGTTCACAGCCTTGCATGCCCTTACAAATATGTGATCTTTATAATTTTTGAAAGGCACTTTTCTAGTAAAAATATAGAATTAGCTCTAATTTTTCTATTAAAGAATGCTCTATTTAAAAATTAAAAATCTACTATCATCTGTTTAGGTGTGACTTAAAAGTGGCTTAAAAGTTAGTTCTTTAGGTTAATTTTACTAATAATCAATGTACATAAACATTAAATTTTACTTTGATTATCAAACATTAAATTGTTAACGATAAAAATGGTTTTCATTATACCACCACGTTAGCCAGCCTGACATACACTTGTGAAGTTCGAGGATGAAAATGAACCATTTTTAAAGTTCACCGCACTTTATATTGTTTAGTTTACACCGCTGAAGTTTTAAAATTGTTTCCTTTACATCATCATCACGTAATGTTAAAGATATAATGAGTATGTATTGTTTTCTAAATAGCCTGGGTATTCCCCAACTTTTCTCTTATTAATTTTGTGCCTTGGCTATAAGAGTTTCTCTTCTTCATATTTATCAGCTACTCAAAGGGTTTTTCTTTCCCTTTTATATTGATTTGAGCATGTAAATAACTTGTGAATACAATCTAAGTAATAGACGTCCAAGTTTCCTCTTTTTGAATCTGCTTAACATCACAAGTATATTCTTGAAATGGATGTGGTATGACTTTGAAGATGAACATGAAATCAATTGTCTCACGATTGCTAATATGTTTAGGGAATGAGAGTTCCTCGAAGCCTCGAGGTATGGAAGATGGGTGTTGTCAATTACTTGGAGGCACTTAAGCTCCAAGAGAAACTGATGTTCGATAGAAAAATACAAAAGATTACGGATACTCTGCTTTCTCTACAACATCCACCTACATATACTCTTGGGAAAAGGCGAACTGTTCACAATTTGTTGGTTCCCGAGTCTGAACTTAAAGCCATGGGGGCAGAACTTCACTACACACAACGGGGAGGCGACATTACATTTCACGGTCCACACCAGGCTGTCTTGTATCCCATCATTTCTTTGAGGGATGTGGGGCTTGGGGCTAGAAAGTACGTGGAGAACCTCGAATTAACAGTGATTGAATTGGCATCTCTGTATGGTGTTAAAGCTTGTGCAGGCCAAAAAGGTGAAACCGGAGTTTGGGTTGGCGAGAGAAAGATTGGTGCTATTGGGGTAAAAATTTCCTGTGGAATTACTTCTCATGGTTTGGCGTTTAATATAAATCCAGATTTGAACTACTTCAAGCATATTGTGCCTTGTGGGATTGCAGATAAAGATGTCACCTCTTTGCAGAAAGAAGCAGAACGAGTTCTTCCTACTGAAGAAGCGATTCAGGACCAGTTGATTGCATGTTTTTTAAGAATATTTGGCTATACCGATGTTATCTGGAAAGATATTGCATCAATTTCCTCGTATAACCTTGAAAACGGAGACATACACATTATTTGACAATTACACTGTATTTTTCTAACAGTATTTGATCTCAATGATACATTTCTTATTTTCTGATCTGTGGATTGGTTTCAACTTTCATTTTCGTTTTTCAAGAAAGTGTTGCTACTTTCTTGTTCAATGAAGAATCCAAATGACAAGAGGTGATACAAAAGTTCGTGATAGATCCATCATTTTATGGATCGCGCGTCCTTGATGTCACAACGTTCCTCAATTTGATTCTGTGAAGTTTGGAAGGTTTCCTCATTTGTTTACTGACGCAATTTCACCCTCCTCTGCTAAACACCACGTTTCTTGCTTCACTGAATTTTAGGTTATCTTGCTGTCTGTTTTGTTTATTGAATTTCAATTTGAACAGAAAGCTGGTTCATCACTAAAAGTCATTTTTTTATTATTTTTATTTTTTTGGTTTTGAAGTAAAAACTTTGAACTAGGTCATTTTCTGTTGTTTGGGGAGATCGACAGATTTTGATCAATAAATTTGGAAATATGTGAAGCTCTTATGTAGAAAAAGGAGACTACAGAAATAATTAAAATGTGTTTTGACATTTTTGGCCATTTTTTCCCCGGTGATTTTGGGTGTTGGTGGCCATTGGCGGTGGCGGTGCAAATAGCAGTTATTGTTTGGTGGAACTTGCGGGTGGTTCACTGGAAGAGAAGAACAGTATTTTTAACTTTTTCTTTTTCTCTTTGGTAGTTAGGCAAATTGTCTTTATACATCTCTTCAATATTTTTTTTATTTTTTATTTTTTGTTTTTTTTTGGAGGAAAACTGTTAGTAAGGATTAATCTTGCTAATAAATGGAAGGTGGGGCTGGGATAACAATTGAACGTGGACAAAATTTGCCACAAAATGGAAAGGTTACGGACCCAAAGTGAAATTTACCCTAAAATTAACCACTAAAAACAAAAGATAAGCAATAGGTGACAATCAAATAATTAATTCTGTACGAGGTTAAGTTGTTTAATAATAGCCCAATGAAGAGGGAAACCACATCAAAGAAAAACACTAGGCTTCACATCATCATGGCATGGATCAGAAGACAAACATGATTAATAAAAAATAAAGTCAGTCAAGATCATTTAGCTAGTTAAACTGTAAACTCGCACAATTCTCACTTTTATATTTCACAACTTTTAACCACTTAAGAGCGTGTTCGTTATGTTCGACTAGACAATATTAGATAAAAGTTATAAATAACTGTATACCAAACACGTTTTATGCTTTCACGAACCTTGGACACACAATGGCCTACATTACTTTCACAAGCATCATACCTTAGATGTCATTAACACAGTGCACTAACTCAATGCAATACTTGATGCTTTCAGCTACGCAAAAAGTAAAGAACAGATGCTTTTCTAAACCCTGAAAGATGAACGAGTGCGCTGTGGTCTGAGCCTTCTCCTCCTGAGGCGCTCGGAAATGATGAAAGCTAGTTCTAATGATTGAGAAGCATTAAGCCTCGGGTCACAATGAGTGTGATAACGTGAACTGAGATCGTTGTACGTAATTGTCTGAGCACCTCCAATGCACTCTGTAACATTCTGCCCAGTCATCTCCAGATGCACGCCACCAGGATAGCTTCCTTCATCATCATGTACATCGAAGAACGATTTGACCTCAGCCTGCAAGGATATGCACACTATTAACGTCATTGCGATGACTAAACATTTCTATTTAATCTCGAAATCCAAAAATTCAGTCAATCAACACTTGTATTAAAAAATATATTATTGTGTGAAAGAGTGGTTGAAAACGACTGTAAAAAAAAAAAGTGAAAATATTGGTTGTCAAACAGGGGCTTAATTTTCTTTTCTTCCCCTGATAGGAATTCGGTTTCATAATTGAAGCGAAACTAATAGGTTTTTTTGTTGACTCTTATGAACAGCATGTTAATCTATAAACATATGTAAGCCCAAAACTTTAAAATGTACCAATCAAGTATATGCAAGTCTGACAAGCCGTATTTATACCCCCACCTCACAAAAGTACAGATTTATACGTAGCCACAAACTACGAAAATATAAGTGGCTTTCAATGGCTAAGAAGTTTTAGGGTTCCACACTTACCATTGAACGAACAGAACATCGAAACAGTTTAAACTACTGATGTAGTCATCTTATACACTCAGGCACATGAGAAACATGTAACCACACGCGCACACAAGCATTATTTTCAAGCAATTATTTGGATAGAACTTAAGATAATGCGTATCAAACAGTTAGCCAGCATGCCAAATGACATATATTTGAGTTATTAAAGCAACTAAAAGACGCTTCAAAATGCAGGGGAAAAAAATGTTTTGCCATTACTAAGTGAAATCATAATAGTAATATACCCTTATTGCATCGAAGGAACGGGTCTTGAGTCCACAAGGAGCTTTAATTGTGTTCCCATGCATGGGGTCACTAACCCAAGTAACAATTTGACCTGCTTGGCGAACTCCCCTTATCAGATAAGGAAGCTTCACCCTCATGTTCTCGGCTCCCATTCGGGTTATCACGGTTATTCTTCCAGGTTTGTTTTCAGGATTCAGAATATCAATGAGCTTTACTAGCTCGTTTGGATCCATTTTATCACTTACCTGCATCAAAAATGAAATCAATAGTCGTCTTTACTAAAATTTATAATCACATAAAACAATCTTTCAGACCACGATAAGGGGCAGTGATATTAATCCGACATATAAAAAACTGATTGATGAAAAAGGTAATGAGACATGAAATTTATCAGTAGTGACCTTGATTCCTAGGGGGTTGGCAACGCCTCTTAGAAATTCAACATGTGCACCATCCAATTGCCTTGTACGTTCCCCGAGCCAAAGCATGTGAGCAGAGCAGTCATAATAAAGGCCAGAAGTTGAGTCCTCCCTCGTTAGTGCCTGCTCATAAGGCAGAAGCAAGCACTCATGTGATGTCCAGAACTCTGTCGTGGTCATGATTGGGTGGTCAGCCGTGAGACCACAAGCAGACATGAAGCCAAGGGCCTCATCTACTCGGTGAGCCAGTTCAAGGTATCTTGTGGAAATAATAAAATAATAAGAATTTCATCCATGAAAGCTGAAACAAGAACTCTCAGAAAACCAATAGTTTGAATAAATACTCACCTATCCCCCTGCTCACTGTGCTTGGTAAAATCAAGATTCCATTGGGTAACCCTCTGCATGGCAGCATATCCTCCAGTAGCAAATGCTCTGAGTAAGTTCAATGTAGCTGCAGACTGGGTATAGGCCCGAATCATCCTATGGGGGTCAGGAACTCGTGATTTCTCATCAAAATTGTCCCCATTTACATTGTCACCTCGATAGCTTGGCAGCTTCACGCCATCCTTCTCTTCAAATGGATCGGATCTTGGTTTAGCAAATTGGCCAGCCATTCTTCCCACCTAAATAACCACTTACAGCAATCATCAATTTATCCCCAATTTTTCATTGTATACAATTACAATTAGTTAATCCCAGTCAGGAATAGAGCAGAAAAAGATGTGAACCTTGGAATAAGAATTTAGGTTTCTAACTCTATAATGATAAGTAAAAAAAGAATAACAAGATTCAATTTGGATTCCGGATCATTTTCCACCTTCCACAGCTATATATAAGCATACTTTTAATTGATACTCTTGCTCTTTATTTGTTAAACCAAAGGGACGAATGGTACAAGTGAACAAACTAATCTCTTGAAGATAAAATACCCATACCAACATAGAGCACTTAATTAAATTACAATTCAGAAGTTCAAATCATTGCCTAAACCAGTTAAATGTAAAAGAAGATGAAGACAAAAGAAAAAAATTCAAGTACTAATTAAAGTTCAGAAGTTTCAGCCGTAACTACACCTCCATTAAGCAAAGGATTCAGCTCTAGTGCACAGAAACAAAGAAAGTTCAGCCAATGACTCCATTCAAAGCGCAAAGCTAAAAGCTAAAAGCTTGTTTTGATAAGTGTAAAATGGATTAAGCTTTGCTAGATTCTTCCAGTAAAAAGAAGGAAGAATAACTCCAGTTTGGCGTATAAATCGAATTTCCGTCCCCCATCATACAACAGTAATAGTACACATTTTCTCATTGAAATCTAGACTACAAGTTAAACCAAAACTAGTGGGATTTGGGAAAAAAAAAAAGACTACAGAACAGAATACTTCAACCACAAATTCCTATATCTCTTCCTACATGCTATTAACTCGGTTCCACACTATTCATCCAAAAATCCTTCTTCTCGTCCATAAAGCACAAGAAACACTTCTACAAAAAATTATTGCCAACTGCCAATCACTCCAGTCTCCATACCCGTTATTGGTCGATTTTTTCTTGGAAAAAATATTTGCAGGAGACAACAAATTTAATTAAAAATACTTTTGAATTTAAAATTTCAATTACTTTGTTTCAGTTTCATTTTTCTTTTTCAGCAGCAAGTTTTAGTTTCTTCAAATAAAATGCCAAATTATAGAAAATATTAAAGGAATTGAAAAACCTTAATCACGGGCATCTGGCCACCGAACATGAGAACAACACTCATCTGCAAGAGCACTCTGAATGTGTCCCTTATGTTATTAGCACTAAATTCTTTGAAGCTCTCGGCACAATCACCTCCCTGTAAAAGAAAAGCATTTCCCAGAGCCGCCTGGCCCAGCCTCTCCTCGAGGCTGCGAGCTTCACCTGCAAAGACAATAGGAGGGAACGATTCAAGAGTCTTGAGGACCGATTCAAGGGAAACGTTATCTGGGTATTCTGGAAGCTGGAGGGCTTTCTTGGATTTCCAGCTATCAAGATTCCATCTTTTGGGGGACGACACGTCGGTGGAGGATTGGACGGCTGAGATGGGTTTTGGTCTGGGTTTAATCGGGAGCGGGGAAATTGAGATACGCTTGATGGGAATTGAAGGTTTGGCGGCTCCGGCGTCCGGGACAGGGTGGAGGAAGGGGTTCTGGATGGCAGCGGCAGCACTGGTTGTCAGAGCCATTGCTTTTGCTTGCATATTTCTTAGGATCTTTTGTTAATTCTCTGTCGTTTCAGGGATTTCGAGAGAAAAGTGGACGAGGGTAGATTTGGAGAGAGAATAGCGCAAAGAGAGAGGGAGTGAGGTGGAGATTTGTACGAGATAGATGATTAGATATGAATGTGCATGGAAGAGTCAGACGGTTGACGGATTCTTAATATCATTTTCATCCTTAGTGTTTCGTGCAAAATCCNCAGGGTGGAGGAAGGGGTTCTGGATGGCAGCGGCAGCACTGGTTGTCAGAGCCATTGCTTTTGCTTGCATATTTCTTAGGATCTTTTGTTAATTCTCTGTCGTTTCAGGGATTTCGAGAGAAAAGTGGACGAGGGTAGATTTGGAGAGAGAATAGCGCAAAGAGAGAGGGAGTGAGGTGGAGATTTGTACGAGATAGATGATTAGATATGAATGTGCATGGAAGAGTCAGACGGTTGACGGATTCTTAATATCATTTTCATCCTTAGTGTTTCGTGCAAAATCCGCCCGCGTGATAAATGCTATTCATAACATTTTATTGCGCACACATTAATTTTGTTGCGTTTTAATTTACTGTGAGTCTCCCAACACCACAACAAATAATTAATTATTCAATTAATGGCCAATCAATTAAATAATGCAATGAATATGCAAAATTAATTAAGAAACACAAGAAACAAACTAAATTACTAATATTGAATTAAAACAAATAACAAATATGGTTCATTTTCATCCAATACAAAACGGATCTAGCATAACATGTTAATAGATAAATTACAAGAAGAATAATAGAAAAATATCACTCGAATCATGAAATAATTCAAAAGATGTAGATCTTCAAGTTCAAGTTGAATTCTTCTAAATCTTGATGTTATTGACATTCAATTCTTTGCTAGGACTTATCTTCTCAAAATATAGTAATTGACCTCTTGTTCTTAATGAATTTAATGATAATATTGTGTATGAAGAAGCAAAAGAGGTTTTTTCAATGTGTAACCCTCATTTTATATTTATAAGAGTCAAAAGTAGGTCAAAATCGCATTTAATTTGGATTCCAAAAGAGTTTGAATCGCGAAAGTAAATTAATGATTCATCTGCAGAAATGGCCCCTGCACGCCCATCAGCATAACTACAGTGTGAGCCGTAGAGCCAAATGACTCTTGGGTTGGAAAAACAATGCCTAAAATGGTCCCTGCATGCCTAAATTGGCTCAGCACGTTGGTTTGCGCTTGTCATCCTTGAACAGCTTTCAGTATTTTAATCATAACATTCTTTCTCGATATTCAATTGGGGTGATTAAAAATATATTGGAAAGATAATTCAAAGGGCTACAATTATTCTAGAGCATACCATTTCTAATTCGAATGTTTTCTATCCAAAAAATGAGTTTTATGTTGAAGCCAAAAACTAGGAGCATAACTTCTTGACAGAAAATTGATTTGTGGAAATATTCCAACTATATTTCACTACTTTGACCTCCAGTTATATCCAATTGATCCTATATGATTTTCAATAATCGTTTTGTAGTCTTAATTAATTATTGAAAGTTTACACTTTTATCCCCAAACTTTAAATTTCTTTCTTTTTGCCATTTTTCGTTCATTTCTTCCAATTCCACTAATTTGTATTGAATTTAACCTAACAAACATAATTAACACAAAATTAAGCTATAACTTATCTAAATCAATAACAAATACTCCAATTTAATGGGCTAAATAAGTGTACAAAATTCACAAATCACTAACCACATGTAAGAAAATCCAATTATATTAGAATATTACATTATTAAATTTCTTGATGGCAAAAATTGTCTCCCCCTTTTGCCATACAAACACATACGTTATGCGGGAACGAGGCATTGTGTTAATAAGTTAGCTTGGTTCCCCTTCTCCGATTGCCCTCCTTCCTAGAGCACATAAGATATATAATTGCATCGATTTTAATGAATATCTATAAAGATATTACGAAAACTACTTCAGTTTCTTACAAGTATATTTACTCAGCAACCCCTTTTTCCTGTCTCCTTACAAATATTCCCGAGAAAGTTTGACGATTCTATCCATAATGAAGTATGAAGCTGCGCGATCAAGCCCACTTGTTGGTTCATCAAGAAAAAGAAGCTTCGGGCACCTTAGAAGTTCAATGTAAATGCTTCTACTGAACCCTCCAACTGCAGTATTTATTGAATCTTACAGTCTCATTTATGGTCTGCAATCTCCCTTTTCTCGGTTCGTGACATTGTCATGGGCTGCTTCTCTAACTGTTAACGTCAATTTTAGGGTGTCCTCTTTTGTTACAAAGATCTAATTCCTAAATTGAAAGCAAGAAATTGTAACCGTCTAAAGACAAGTTTCATTTCAAGAAAAGTGTCCAAAAACCAGGTACAATAAAAACAATCTTCTTCCCCAAGTGCAATGCTACTAGATCTTTCTAAAGAAAAGAATAGGCCATACATATGTACTTTTATGATCTAAGAAATGGGGATCCCCATCCAACTTTTGATAACTATTCCATGAGGAATTCCCCTGATTACTCATAGAAGCTATACAGGTGCTGCGCTGCTTTTTTTTTTTTTTCCCATCCGTCAGTGGAAAACTGTCAAGTGTGCACTTGGTAGAACCCTGGCGGTGTAGCTTCTCTCCTATTCCATTAGAAAGGTGCCATTATGAGTAATCAATGATCACAGAATATTCTACTTCTACATTCATGTGCACATCTTGGGTGACATTTTTTTCCACCAACCAATGACAAAATGTCATTTGTGCATTATGTCACCCACGATATACACTTGAGTGTACATGTAGAAAAGCTCAGAAAAGAAATTAACTTTTCAGTGGTTTATGCATTGTATTTATGCCCATGTTTGAGTGTTGTTTTTTACAAACTCATTTTTTTTCGAACTCATTTTTTTCCACATATTTTTCAAATAAAATAATATAAACCTAAACCCAATTTTTAAATTTTATTTTAACACATTCTCCAAAAAATTACCATTACAAAACTTATTTTTCAAAGTTCAAACACATCTTTGAAATGATTGTTCAAATAAATTAAAACTTCAGCTGGCTGGTCTTCTAACAGCACTTAGCACAAGGTCAATTGTTTTCAGCGCAACAAATCCAAAGGGACACTATGATATTGATCAACGTATCCTTTCTGTTAAATAAACTTGATATTTTTTTTAGTTAGTGAGGAAAACAAAGCTTTTGTTTGAAGCACATGCCTTTTGATTTCTCGACGAGCGGTTTATACAGTTCTATTTATTAATGAAAGCTAGCTGTGTCTGTGAACACCACACTGTTGGGACCCTTTTTAAGCAGATCTGATATAGTATTAGTCCTCCTAGAAGAAGAAAATATGGAAAGAACTTAAAAACTGAATAAAAT
>CAIGRO010137833.1:0-11790 GCA_903798355.1 Fraxinus baroniana
ATTGTAAATATAATTTGGTTTTCAAGTTCTAAAGTTTTTTAGTTTTTTAATTAGCGGATCGAGTTGGATGGTTTTTGTCGGGTTGGATGGGTTAACTCACAACTCAATCCAACCCAACCCGACCAACTTAACCTTGCCAACCAACCCAACCCAAGAAAAATATGAAAAAAACCGACCAAACACGGTTGGGTTGGATCGGGCGGATTGATCGGGTAGGGCGGGTTTTTGCCCACCCCTAGTAACAGGTGTACATTTGGGTGTGGCGGTACCACATAGTTTACACGTGTGCACACACTTCGACACATCAGCTTGATACCGTTCATTGTGCACGGGGCTCTAATTTGTTGTTTATTGCATTGGTCATACAAAATATATTATTTTTGTTATGCGAGCCCTTGATTTCGGGCCTTCTGATTGTATGTAAGGCATTACAATGCTTGCTTACAATTGATTTGTTCCTAAGTGATAATTCACTCTTTTAATGAAACACAAAAATTAAAGGTAGTACCTTTTGATCCACATTATTTTTTTCATTTTCATTTTTTTACTCATTTTTAATTACACATTCTTCAATAAAATAATATTTTCATCACATCAATAACTTTCCTTTATTTTTCAACCACACATTCTCTCATCAATAACTTTCCTCATCACGTCATTTCAAAAAAATACATTCTCTCATTTTAATATGCACCAAACACACTCGTAGATGGAACATTGTGACCTTTCCAAAGGAATGGCACCAAGAGAGGGAACAAAGTCCCATCTCTCAACGTAACGTAAACGTCTTTATGCGCATATATAACATTTGTATTATACAATCTTAAGTACAATATCAACATAACTTATCATAAGATTATTTGTCAAAAATCTTGTAGGAAGAACAGTTCCTTTCGTTATGAAGCATCTTATATTTATAGTAATGCAAAAATTACTTTAAAAATAAGTTTTTTTTTTTTTTTTTTTGCTTTTCATTTAATTTGAAATTAATGAAAGCAACTTTTACCTTTTCAAGCTTGACCAAACATGCGTATGAAAACCTTTTTTTATTGGTTTCAACTTTGGGTGACATTTTGAAAATATTGAAAGAAAATCTCCCGTGCACAGTGGGAAATAGCTATGTACATATTCGGATATTCTTCAATGTTTCATGATTATTTTCAGATCTTAAAAAAAAAAAAAAAAGAAGCTCTCCTTTTTTCTAATTAGTATACTCTAAAGTTTGAAGTGGAGAGTAACAATGAAAGCGACTATGAGCCAAAAAAATATTGAATATGCATGAATAGTAACAAGTAATGTAACCAATTTTTCTTTTTCTTCGGCTCCCACCAATTACTTAGACTGAATTAGTTTTTCTTTTCTTTTAAAGTTTTATACTTTTTTCTTCTTCTTTTTCAACTATTAATAAATAATCCACTTATGTCATTTTATCAATAAATAATCCACCCAATTGGGTAGTGTCGACCCTTTTCTTACTACAAGAAAAATGACATTTTGCAACATATAAAAAGCAATATTAATTAATTGAGTGGTGTTAATTGTTAAAAGAAATCTATCGCAATACTCAATACGTGTATGTCACTTTTAGTTTAAATAATTGAGACTTACAACAATATTTTAATGAATCAGCGATTACAGAGAAAAACGTTGTTTCACTCGACTATTGCAATTTTTTTTTTAACATATTTCACTTTTTTTTTGTAACGGTTAATGAATATCGTTAAAATCTCATCCTTTAGCAACATTCATTGCCCGCTGTTAAAGATTAATTTTAAACTTTTCGCAACATTTTTATACCTATTACGAAAGGCAATTTTTGTTTAGCGCTTTCTCGTAAATATCATAGACAACATTCTTCGATTTTTTTTTACAGAAAAAAATATTTATGAAATGAAGCTCGTACAATGGTGTGGGTAAAAATATATAGAGTGTGGGTCCGCATAAACCTACCTTATTTGGCTTATTTAGGGTCTGTTTGAGTCTCATTTTTGGTGTAGAATACATTTTCGAATAGTATATTAATTGAAAATGTGTGATTAAAAATAAGAAAACGTTTTGAATTTGCGTGCAATATTATTTTATTGAAATATATGTGGTTGAAAAAAAAAAGATAATTTGAAGAAAAAAAATGGAGATCAAAGGAGGGCTTAAACCCACGGGCCACAAGCCATGAGCTTATTTGCCAAACACGCTCAAAACATTTTCACCAGCACTCGTATAACTTAATATCAACACGAAGTCTGAAATAAACTTCCCCTTCAAAAGCATCTGTGCTCAAAGTGGCGACCCCTCTAGTCATGAAAAAAATCACCAGTTCCACCAATGACAGAAATGTCCCTAGTCTTGTTCATCAAGTCGCTAATGTCTCTTTTTGCAACAATCGCTCGACTATTGCAATTTTTTTTTTTTTTACATATTTCACTTTTTTTTGTAACGGTTAATGAATATCGTTAAAATCTCATCCTTTAGCAACATTCATTGCCTGTTGTTAAAGATTAATTTTAAACTTTTTGCAACGTTTTTATCCTATTACGAAAGGCAATTTTTGTTGTAGTGCTTTCTCGTAAATATCATAGACAACATTCTTCGATTTTTTTATAGAAAAAAATATTTTTGAAATGAAGCCCGTACAATTGTGTGGTTAAAAATATATAGAGTATGGGTCCGCATAAACCTCCCTTATTTGGCTTATTTAGCGTCTGTTTGAGTCCCATTTTTGGTATAGAAATACATTTTCGAATAGTATATTAATGGAAAATATGTGATTAAAAATAAGAAAATGTTTTGAATTTGCATGTAATATTATTTTATTGAAATATATGTGATTGAAAAAAAGAGATATTTTGAAGAAAAAAAATGGAGATCAAACAAGGGCTTAAACCCACAGGCCACAAGCCATGAGCTTATTTGCCAAACACGCTCAAAACATTTTCACCAGCACTCGTATAACTTAATATCTGTGGGTTTTGTGGTTCCCATTAGTTGACCTAGTCTTGTTCCATTTAATTATTTGCAACCCTTAGATTAAATGTAAGGCTAGGATTAAACTTGGGTGAGATATTTTGTTTGGCTTGTATGGGAAGCCTTTTGGACGTGATTTCAAAATTCAAAAAAGGACAAAAACTTCTCTATTTTAATAGACTAAGTCAGACCACCATTTTGTGTAGCTCTCTCTCTCTCTCTTCGTATTTGTCTCTGCCTCTTTGAAGCAGCTGGTTGCTTCTTCTTCTCCCCTTGATATTCACAGTATATTGAGCCCATTGTTGAGTAACTCCTGTGTATTACCTAGGCATGAAATAGAGCTGGGTTGTGGAGGTTTCTTGTGAGGCTTAGGTTGGTGATTAGGGCGAGATTCTTGGCTGTTTTGGGAGATTAATTGATCGATGACCTTAGCCAAGGAAGAGGGGTTCTGAACCGGTTCTCTTGCTCTCTAAGGAAGGTGATTTGCATGGCGTGGATGGGTGTTCCTGAGCCTAACATTTCAGCCATGAATGGAGGAGGAAGAACCAACAAAGGGAAGTCAAAATCTGTTTTTATTGTTCGGTTCTTTCAGCTTTGATTTCTGTCCAGTTTTATAAGTTTTGATTGTTGTATGCTATAGCTCATGTTTTATGCATATGTTGGATTACAATGTTAAATTTATTCACTGGGAAGAATGTTTGAACTCTGTTATTGTTGTTAATGAGCAAGCTGTAATTTGCATTCTGGGAAAATCTGTTTCTGCATTTTCTTATGATAAAGAATATGTTATGTAAATGGATATTGAATGTTGTCTTAAGCTATAGAACTCTGTATTAATTCCAACAGTAATTATTGGTGCAATAGCACTAGCTGTGGGGAAAAATCTCGAAAGCTGAGAATTTTTCGTGCAGATCAATCGTCGACTTTCAATACCGTGCCCTGCTCTTCAGGAATGTGCAAGAATGAGCTTACAGATCTCGACTCTATTCCTGAACAGTGCCCTTCTCCTCGTACTCCTTGCGCCTATGAAAACAGGTAAATGTGAGTTTACTTCTATTTTTCTTTTNTCGACTTTCAATACCGTGCCCTGCTCTTCAGGAATGTGCAAGAATGAGCTTACAGATCTCGACTCTATTCCTGAACAGTGCCCTTCTCCTCGTACTCCTTGCGCCTATGAAAACAGGTAAATGTGAGTTTACTTCTATTTTTCTTTTCCCTTTTTTTTTTTTGTTTGTGGATCATGATCACATAGCATTTCTTATGAGGATTGATTGTTGGAAAAAGAATGCAATATGTGTACAAAGTGGGGAGATGTGGTGGGGTGAAATGATAAGACACTTAGATGTGTGGATATGATATCGACTTTATTGGCTTTATGAGGGGTGATTGTTGTTGGAAAATGAATGCTATATATATACAAAGTAGGGAGATGTTAAATGTGTGAACATGAGATCTACTTTATTTAATGTCACCTCATAGGACCATCCCCACTTAGTACACCTAACATTACTCTTGTTGGAAATGTGAACAAAATTCTCAAATCGACTAGATGGGAGATGGTCTTGGATTTATAACATCTAATAGGCTAATTCACAAACCCAAGTCCGAATGCAATATCGGGATTCGATCTCAATTTGACAAAGAACAAGCATATGAACAATGAAAGCATTCTAAGAAGTAAAAGTTACTTTTAGCCAAACATGCTATACATTAATCCTACCCTGGTATTCAAGTTCTACATGACCAGATTAGTCCTTCTTATTTGCTTGGATAATCACATATATAAACTCAAAAAGGTCCACAAATCTCATCTCAGAAAACATTTTTTGATCTTCATTTGACTATGGTTGTTAAAAGTAGGTACTTGAGCGGAGAGCCTACGCATGGAATTTTTGCTAATGAGACGATAACATTTGCCCAGACGAACGGCAGAGGCTAAAATCCATAACATGCTAGTTGGATGCAGCTACCCTTCCGATTTTGAAAAATACCAGGCGGTTCAGGGTCTCATGGGGCTTGGATACAACAACTATTCCTTGGCACTCAAAGCTGCTAATAAATTCGGAGGCAAGTTTTCGTACTGTCTAGTCAATCATTTCAGCCCCCAAAACGCGTCAAGCTATCTCATTTTTGGTTCCCACGAAAGCATAGAATCTATTAAAACAATCAACAGAATGCAACAGAAAGAACTCATCCTAGGAATTTCTGTAGGCAACAAAATGCTCAAATTCCCAGATGAAGTGTGGGATGTGAAGAGTGGTGGAGGGATGATGCTTGATTCCGGTACAACTGCAACTTTGTTGACAGAACCTGCTTATGAACCTGTAATGGCAGCCCTAATACCTTCATTAAAGAATTTTGCAAGATCAAATCTCAGTATTGGACAGTTCGAATTCTGCTTTGATCAGACGGGATATAATGAATCTTTGGTGCCAAGACTGGCGTTTCATTTTGCAGATGGAGTGCAGTTTGAACCCCCAGTAGAAAATTATGTGATTGATGTGGGTGGTGGGGTAAAGTGCCTGGCGTTTGTTCAAATACCTTGGCCTGATCTATCTATTATGGGCAACATCATGCAACAAAATCACTTCTGGGAATTTGACCTTGCAAATAGTAGACTGAGTTTTGGTAGCTCCTCCTGCACCTAGATTTATTTAGCCAAAATTGTGTTTAAAGGAACCAATCACTCGGCATTGCAATTTACATTCCCTTCTTTTACTTGTCATGATTTGTCCAGACACGTCGAGATATGTTTAGTATGAAATAAAGAACTTTAATTTCATTTTCTTCTTCAATATATTCACTGCTTCAAACAATACAATATACTCACATGAGGTTTAAAGCACTTCAAACAACCCAATGAATTCATCCGGGAAAATGATAAGAGAAACTAGAAATTTCAAATTCCTCCAAACTTTCCTTGTTCTAAGATAGATATAACCACGAAGAGTGTCACCTACTGTTTAAAAGGCCAGACAATGATTGAAAAAAAGCTTAAAATCACAACCCGGACCTTGACCACCGGATTCTACCCCCAGGCCGAAATATGCTCCACGGAAATGCTCGGCCTGTATCATATGTTATCCACTAGGGTTGGAACCCGGTGAATTTCTTGTGTCCTTAGAAATTCAAACTCATGACTCCATAAAAAAGCACTTAAGTTGAATGTTGATATCAATTGGATTTGTCAATTTTATCATTACAATAAGGGGGCGAGATAAAAAGATATCGAGATAAACATACACCATGTTTACCACAGGGCATGGGAGATCCCTAATCCACACAGCCAATATTAATGCAGTCACCGTTCACAGTGTATTCGCATAAATATGTGCCCTAGTCTTGTGAGTGACTAGAATCATAAAATCTTTAAATAAAAATAAAAATTAAGGGGCACAAAATCTACGTTGTAACATAAAAAAAAAAATAAAAGTTTTAAATTTCAAAATTAATAACTTTTTAATTTTTAGTTTATGTTTTTATTTTCAGGTTTAATACATGGCTTAATTTACATGAATGTGGGGACTAAATTTGACTGTGTAGGGGAGTATTTTCATTATTTGAAACATAACTTGGAAGATGATTTTCCTTAAACACTTCATATTATGCCCTCGTTGGAGCTCCATTTTCCATCAAAATGCATTTCTTAATAGTAATTTGACCATATTTCAACCACATATTCTTCAATAAATTAATATTACGCGCAAATTTAAAACTTTTTTTTAACCACACATTTTCCATCGTTACACTATTGTAAAATACATTTTTTTTTTTTTGAAAAAAATTGGGCTCAAACACATAGTTTTAGACAATTCGAAAAATGTTTGTTACTTATCTCCATGTGAACGTTCCCAAAGAATCGACTGTGAGTCATATGAATTTTACCTTGGAGCAATGTAATGTAAAAAGTATTCACACGAAAGATATGCAACATGATTTTAAGATAGCAACCTTGACGTGACTCCTTAGTGCTTACTTTCTAAATCTTTTCTAATCTATATATTATATCATTGTTGTTGGATTATATTTAGCCCATGTTTGGTAGTGATTAAAATTGAATTCTTAGCAAATTCTGATAAAAAAATGATTGGAATGTATAATTGAAAAATTGTGGATTCCATAAAATGTGTAATTAAAATTAATTGTTGACTTTGACAAAAATTTTAGGCTTTGTTTGTTCTACATTATTTTTTTCATTCTTATTCTTCTACTCATTTCCAACCACATATTTTTCAATAAAATAATATTTTTCATCACATTAATAATTTTTCCTTCTTTTTCAACCACGCATTCTCTATCAATCTACTATTACAGAATACATTCTTCCAAAATAATGTGGATCAAACACACTCATAATAAATTTTAATGTGCACCAAACATACTTTTAATCAGAATTTTTAATGTTACCAAACAAGAGCTTATTATTTTATTATTAATTGATAATCTACACAGAAATCGCTCTTCCCAACAATCCGGGCATACAAAATCGAGGTTAAGAATAATTGTTTCTACAATTGAGATATGGAGTTCAAGGATTGGTTATTCTGATACAGAAGCATATTTTTTTCTCTTTAGCACTGCATTTTTAACAAAATTCATCTCAAGCAGAATCCAAACCAAACGAAATCTATACGATGAATATATTTTTTCACTACTCAATAATCGAAAATAAAATTCAGTACATTTACTGTATTGAATTCCCCCAGAGTTGCCAAATTTTGAAGGGAATGGTTGAAAAATCCATCTCATCCAGGATTTCCATCAATACAGTGCAATTGGACCTTTAAATTATTGATGCTTTCTCCTCAAATGAATATTCCAATAGATTTTGTAATGGTTCCTTCATCCTGGAAAATTAATCCAGATTCGAATGCACAATGGAAGAATAAACAGACAGCACAAAATTAAGGCCCGCCCCATCCCACCCTATATTCACGGAAATAATAACAACTAGAAAACTAAATTCAGATCTGAATGCATTTCTGTGGAAAATTTATCCATTATTGGGGAATAATATATTATATATTCACACCACATATTCTTTTGTAGAAACATCAGAGACTTGCCCTCCCTCACGTTTTAAATATATCGCCAATATCTCATATTCCTGAATTTAAGTATCAAAACACTCTTAACTACTTTTTGAGCTATTTATTATAATGATATTTACGGGTACTTACTACCGTAATCATAGCATACATATGAGGATTAATCATTTGATGCACGAGATAATAAAAAATTAACACGTTAATACATCAAATAGTCATTAGCATATAACGTCCCCATCTTTCATTGTTATTGTGAAAAATGTCAATACTTTTTATTTTTGTCATTTTCAACCTTATTTCCACATTTTATTGCGTTAAAAATTGTGAAATGATGAATATACCCTTTTCTTGAAATAAAACAAAGAAAAAAAAAACACTAATTGCAATCATACTCCATTTTTTAAGGTGCAAATAAATCTAAAATAAATTACTAAAATGGTAATTAGTACATAATATTTCTATCTTTAATCGTTATTGCCAAAAATGTCCACGCTTTTCATTTTTTCTTTTGATATTTTCACTCTTGTTTGAGTCACATTATTTTGGAAGAATGCCTTCTAAAATAGTAGATTCATGAAGAATGTATGGTTGAAAAAGAATGAAAAATTATTGATGTGATGGAAAATATTATTTTATTGAAAAATGTGTGGTTGAAAATGAGTAGAAGAATGAGAATAAAAATTTTAATGTGTACCAAACATGTGTTAATAATTACATATTTGATTGTGCAAACCATCAATTCTATCACTTTCAACCAATTTCTTAATAAAGAATTGTGAAATAATGAATATACCATCTTATTTAAATAAAATTATTTTTTTAAATTTTTGTTTTTTTTAAAAATTTATCTGGGACTCGTTAAAAAATTTTAATTTTTTATCTTTAAATATATTTAATTGGGGCTCGTTTGTACGTTTTTAAAAATTACATTTTTAAATAATCTATTGGGGATTCGTTTGCACTTTTTAAAAATTTGGGATTATGGTTGCAATTAGTTCTTTATTTATTTTTATTTAAATATGAGAGTATATTAATCATTTCACTTTTTATTGAGAGATTGGATGAAGTTGGATAGAAATAATGATTTGAGCAATTAAATTTGTAATTAGATGAAAATACCAAAAAAATAAAAGTTAGATTTTATTTTTTTTTAATAATAGTGAAAGATATGGATATTATGTGCAAATTACTCTTTTAATAATTTATTTAAGACTCATTTGTGCTTCTTCTTTTTTTTAAAAAAAAATGGGACTTCGATTAAAATTATTTTTTTTCCTTTTGTTTTATTTAAAGAGAATGGTATATTCGTTATTTTCATAATTTTTAATTGAGAAAATAGATGAAAATTACATTTTGCGCAATGGAAAGTTAAAATAAGGGTGAAAATGTCAAAAAATGAAATATAATTACATTTTCCACAATAACAACATGCTAATTACCCTACATCAAATCGTGACATTTATGTTACGTAAGACGACTATGATAATGATCGACTGCAAATATCATTATTCTTCTTTAAAGGGAGATTGACATGCATAGAATTGCATTGAGAAGAAAAAGATCTTACTATTAGCTGCAATTTATTTTGTTCAAAATAAATTATAAATAAACAAAATTAACATATCAATGTTTTAATCATTACCTATTTTGTTTTAAAATATTGTAATAATTAATAATGGGTAATTAGCACAAAACGTTAGTATCTTTCACTATTATTGTGAAAAATATCCTTAACTTTCATTTTTTTTGCGCTTTCACTTTTATTACCACATTTCAATGCACAAAATGTCATTTTCATCCACATTTTCAATTAAAATATGTTAATTGATGAATATACTCTTCTACTTCAATTAAAAAAATGAATGAACTAATTGCAATCATAATCTCAATTTTTAAAAAAAGTGCAAATGAATCCCAAATAAATTAGTAAAAGGATAATTAGCACGTAATGTCCATATATTTCTCTATTATTGTGAAAGGCGTTTATACCTTTCGTTTTGTTTTTAGCATTTTCATCCTTAATTACACTTTTAATTATGCATACAATCATTTCTATCAACTTTTATCCAATTTCTCAATAAAAAGTTATGAAACAACAAATATATCTTCTTATTTAAATATAAAAAAAATTAAAATAAAGAACTAATTGCAATCATAGTTCCAAATTTTTTAAAACGTGTAAATGCGTACCAAATAAATTTATAAAAAAAAAAATTAGAAATTAAATTTTTTTATTCAAAAAAAGTGCAAGTGAGTCCCAAATAAATTATTATAAATTAGAAATTAAAAAAAAGTTAAACTTTCTTTATTTCTTTATTTAAATATGAGTGTATATTCATTCTTTCACAACTTTTATTGAGAAATTGGATGGAAATAGATATAAATGATGGTTTGCGTAATTAAAAGTGTAATTAAGGGTAAAAATGTAAAAAAAGAAAGATATTGATTTTTTCATAATATTGAAAGGTGGAGATATTATGTGCTAATTACGCTTTTAATAACTTATTTGGATATATTTGCACTTAAAAAAAAATTGGATTATGATTACAATTAGTTCTTTCATTTTATTTTAATTTATATTTAAGCAAAATGATATATTCGTTATTTCACAATTTTTAATTGAGAAAATGAATAAAAATAACATTTAGCGCAATGAAACAGAAAAATAAGGGTGAAGGTGCTAAAAATGAAAAATAATGACTTTTTCCACAATAATATTGAAATGTTGAGACGTTATGTGCTAATTACCTTTTATACAATAGTTTATAAATTTTCTTTTATGTATATAATTAATTAAAATTTTAAAATAAATTGATATCAAATTCTTCAACAAATTTCAGGTTTAAATTTTCACTAGCATGATGCGTCTCCGTAAAGTTTTTAAGAATTAGGGTTCGTTTGATAGATATTATTGAGGAAATAATATATTTTAAATAGTGATATGATGAGAAATATGTGCTTAAAACGTAAGGAAATTTTATTAATGTGATGTAAAATATTATTTTATTGAAAAATGTGTAGTTGAAAATGATTTTTGAAATAATGTACTTTAATAAAATGTGTATCAAACAAGAACTTAATTAATTATAAAATGGAACAAGGATATTATTGAGAAAATAATGTATTTTAAATAGTGATATGATGAGAAATATATGGTTAAAAAGTAAGGAAACGTCATTTATGTGATGAAAATATTATTTTATTGAAAAATGTGTAGTTGAAAATGATTTTTGAAATAATGTACTTTAATAAAATGTGTATCAAACAAGAACTTAATTAATTATAAAATGGAACAAATTAAATAGTAACAATTGTAAAAGAATTCATCTTTTTTCTTCATAAAGGTATTTAATGTAAGATATATTAGAAAAAATAATGTAAGAAAAATTGGATAAAAATAAATAGAAATGACGATTTGCGCATTTAAACGTGTAATGAATGGCGAAAATACAAAAAAAAAATATATATATAAATAAATAAAAAATGAAAGATATGGATTTTTTTTCACAATAATAATGAAAGATAAAGATGTTATGTGTCAATTGCCTTTTAACAATTTATTTGAGAGTCATTTGCACTTTTGAGATATCAGAAACTCTAAAAAGTTTGCAGGTTAAACTCTTTAGTCCTGAGGGCTCAATAGTCAATACCAAGAGAAAAGAAGAAAAAACATGGGTAGGAATATGGAGATTGTACAGGACCTTATGACTTGGCAAATAAAAATATTTAGGGTCCGTTTGATTGGTAGGGTGGAAAATTGGTGGAAAGAAAATAAATTTCA
>CAIGRO010137859.1:0-17249 GCA_903798355.1 Fraxinus baroniana
ATATATATATATATATATAATTGGGCATTCGCTTTCTCGCTTTGGAGGAATGTGCCAAGAAATAGATTGGATAATATAAGTCAATTTACTTTGGTTCATGCAAAGAAGAAAACATGAACAATGCAACATATCTTTTATTATTATGAGATTTTTCAATGAAAATGAGATGGGATAAGGACTCCATTTAATATAATAGTATTCAAACACTATATATTTTTTTGGTACATTCCTCCCAAGTGAGAAAAAGAATGCCCAATTACCTTCGTCAGACAAGTGTCAGTAATAATACTTCGAATATATTTAATACTAGAATAAAACGTTACATTGTGCAAAATAGTGAGTAAGATTATAGCATAGAATTCATTCAAAAAAGTATAGGGCTTTATAATAATGTATTAACGAGAATATATTGTATAACAATCGGAATGTTTGAAAGTGAACACTAAAGAAAAATGAAAATATTACAATTATAGTTAAAAATATTATATTTATCCACTTGATGAAAAAAATTCTACATAGAGGTGTAGAGTGAGTGATGGTCTCGACCTACTGGATTGCCTAAGCTCATGTTTACCTCCTACTTCTACATTTTATTACTCTAAATACAAGTGTAAATTGTTTCACTCGAGATTAAATTTTACTTCGTTTGATGTTTTATGTGATAACATTAACAAAATGATGTTTGAATTATCACTTCTCATTTGCTCTCTTAGAATCTGGGACCATATAAAGAACCTTGTAAAGCTTTTATTCATGTAGCAGCATATGCTGTCACATTGTCTTGATACAAACCTCTATTTTTTACGCTTCAGAATTCGGAGACTCCCTACTATGTTATGGCAAAATTTGCCAGTGTTACTGTACTTGCTGTTCGTAAAAAATGTGGCATTTTTTGAAAATATTACATCTTGATTGCCTTTACTTTTTCGTTATTTTGTCAAGAAAGTGTTAGTTCATGTGCTGCCGTGTCTATTAGACGATCCAAATTTATTTTATAATTCTAATCAATTATATAAAGAACCTTATTTGGTTTTGGAAATGACCAACTTATTTAAAGGTATTTTCATCAAGTGGGTTATGGGTCCTATTTTTTGTCATTTCTTTATCGACTACTAAATTAATTGAGACCTTGTCTGATCACTTATTTCCTTTCCTTACGGATTAATAAATTAATTGAGTCCTTATCTCACCTCATTTTCTTTAGAAAAATTCTTGACAAATTGACAATAACAGGAAAGGTATCAGTCGACCAACCCTAGAGTTTATAGCTTTTATATTTCTTTACACCCTCAGTTCCTCAAATGGAACCAAAAGAAGTTCAGTTTCTTGGTGAATTTCGTCAAAGCAAGAAAGCGTATGTATATAGCACACAGTTCCCTTCGAAGTGTGGTGAATAGTATTTATAAGTACGTTGATATGGAGTGATAGACAACGTTATATTGCAGGAAAAACAAATAAAATCTCAACTTAACAATTGGGTCGTACGAAAACGGGACTCAATACAATTTCGACACAGAAATTGTGCTATACAATTTTAATATATTATCATTTGTTATAAAATTATGAGATAATTATTGATGACTATTTAGTCTTATCATGATATATAGATAATTTTTATTTCCTCTAGATTATAACTCCCATTGAACATCCTCTGTTTGAAGATTATTGTTATAATAAAATATATACTTCTGTCTCCTTCTTGTCTTTCTCTATAGCTTTATAACATATTATCAATATGAAGACTTTCAACCAAAATAGAGAGACTTTAGCGGAATAGATCTTCAATTGTGGATTCCGGGCTCAGATTAAACTTACCAATCAATCAATCAATCCAAAAACTTCAACCCACAACAATACTCACTTAGGGTTCCTCTCTTCCTTTCTCACCCACAAAAGGAACAAGGTTTGGTGATGATTTGTAAACAACTAAGATGAAAGAGAAAACAACCGAGACGGTAGAATTAAGAGGTAGCCGTTTTCTCTCAATTCACAACACAAATCACACACTTACAATGAGAAGAGAAAATGATATATATATATATATATATATAGGTTTGTTTAGGATTCTTGACTTGGGCCAATATCCAACAAATGGGCCAACACAAAGAAAATGGGCCAAGACACAAGAAATTCATCATATAAGTGAATTTGGGTCAATGCAACATTAACACATTTAAGCTGCTACTAGTGGCCCACGTTGCTTTCGAGTCTAGCATATAGAATGATTAATTGATACTTAGTTCACTCATCGACCGAGATTTATGAAATATAATCTGACACTGTTTAACATCATTGCTTAGGATTTATTAGATATCGAAAAATCCAACAAATCTCCATATTGATGTCCAATCAATCTGCAAGCAAATAAAAGACAAAGTTTATACTTGCATAATCAAGGTAACCAATAAAAAACTGGTATCACAGACCTTAACTCGTGTTTCAGACCTGAAACACATACCTACCTGCATCATGTACTCACCAGGACTAAGATCAAGAACACTCAAGTAGATGCAGATAATAACAGCAATTAATTGAGAGCAAATAAACATGCGATGAAGATATCATATAAGATAACACATATCTTTTCACAAAAAAACATGTTCACACAAAACAATAGATTAACACCGAGTTAATCTCACACACGGTCAATACATATGCAACAAATGCATAAATGACCTCACGAAGAGATCTCACCACACTTATCAAATCCCATTCCGTATTGTTCCCACCTCGAGAACACATATCTCCTCCCATCACTCGCCATGATCACTAAAAAGATCACTTAACACCTATCTAATTGGTAAGCCACAATAGAGCCTAATTTCTTGGGATGATCCTCTATCACATCACCACTTTTTCCAACCTACGTGGATAATGTGTCTCCACCTAACAGAAGTGATATAAGTGTCTCTCCACCTGATCAGGATTTTTCATAGACAAAGAATTTCAGATATTTAATCATCTCTCCACTCGTGATCCAAATGTCACACTCCACATCCCCAGTACAAACCACCAATGTACTCCTAGACATCTATACCCCACCTTACCAAAGACATACAACACACTGCTAATGCATCACAACCCACTATGCATGCAAACAATTACACCATGTAATAAGATCACTTCAATTCTTGCCAATGCACATATCAAACATATTGAAATGCACATATAACCATACAACATAATTAATCAATCACACACACACAGAAAGGATTACACATGGATGCACATGCAATAACTAAGTTTATATTTAATAAACTTTACTAGAGTCATCGCTCTACCCTATAGCCACATTCACCACGTCTCTCATTTTACCATTCTGCTTATCTTTTTTTTTCTTAGGACAGTCCCTAATAAAGTGTCCAATCTTACCAAAACTGTAACACGATCTACCACTAGGCTTGTCCCATCCCTTATCCTTCTTTTTACCACCCTCATAAATCCCCAATTGTGGATTCCAGGCTCAAATTAAACTTATCAACCAATACCAATCAATCAATCAAAAAACTTCAACCCACAAAAATATTCACTTATGGTTACTCTCTTCCTTTCTCACCCACAAAAAGAACAAGGTTTGGTGATGATTTGCAAACTACTAAGGCAAAGAGAAAACAACAGAGATGGTAGAACCAAGAGGCAGCTGTTTTCTCGCAATTTACAACACAAATCAATCACTTACAATGCGTAGAAAAAAAGGATATGTATAGGTTTGTTTAGGTTTCTAGACTTTGGCCAATATCTAACAAATGGGCCAACACAAAGAAAATGGGCCACGACACAAGAAAGCCATCATATAAGTGAATTTGGGCCAAAGCAACATTAACACATTTAAGTTGCTACTAGTGGCCCACGTTGCTTTCGGATCGAGCATATAGATTGATTGATTGATGTTTATTTTACTCATCAGCCAAGGCCTATGAAATACAATCCGACACTATTTAACATCATTGCCCGTATTTATTGTGTATCAAAAAATCCAACTGAGATATTTTGATATCAGCAGCATAGAAATTTGTAGAATTTGGATAACATGTGAATTTGTGATCATTTGATCTAAAATTTGAAGAGCAAGAACAAGATCAAAACTCATTTTTCTTGGCTAAGATAAAAATCCAAGGTTCATTCGTGAGAAATTGTTAAGTGAACGGTATTGAATTTTTGGGGAATAACATAATTTTACAAATTTACATTTTTAAATAATTCGATAATACTCAAAGTTATCCAATGCTATCAAATGTAAAAATTCATTTCACCATATGACTATCTTCGTATTCCAATTGAGATTATACTTATAAATCTTTTTATTACATTTTGTAAGAATAGATTTACTTGGTCTTTGAAGTTTTATTTTAGACCAGTTAAATTATTTGATGATTTAACTATTGCTTCTGAAGATGCATAAATTATTAAATATTAGTATTGACACAGGATGTCATTAATAATTATCCAAGATAGCTAGTGAAGAGAGAACCACTTGATATGCACTCCACGTAGAGCATTAAATGAGGCCCTCTACATTCGCATAGGTCGTCGACCACTATGAGGCCGTTTACCATCATGAAGCCCTCTACGTTCATGTAGGCCATCAACCACCATGAGGCCACCTACCACCTGAGGTCTTCTACATTCACATAGGTCATCTACCACTATGAGGTCATCGACCCTCCTAAGATCGCCTACCATCATGAGGCCCTCTATGTTCACATTGGCCACCATAAGGTTCCTACCACCATGAGATCGTCGACCCCATGAGGCCGCCTACCACCATGATGCCCTCTACGTTCACATAGGCTATCGACCACCATGAGGTCACTTACTACCATGAGGCCTTCTACCCCCATGAGGTTGTCTATCACCATGAAGCCATCTACGTTCACATAGGCCATCGAACACCTGACTTGGGGCAAACTATCACCATGAGGTCGTCTACCACCATGAGGCCTTCTACGTTTACATAAGCCGTCTACTACTATGAGGCCAATGCTACACTTAACCATATAAATGACAATGAGCCGAATGGAAACCGCTTAATGCAAACATGGGCACAACCAACCACTTGAGAAGTGGGAGTCACACTATCAAAACATAGAGAAAGTGGAAAGGTTTACATGGGACACGTGACACCATTAAATACTGAATGAGTGCATTGTATCAGGTGCCTATAAGTACCTCTAAGGTGAGAAAGCTATAGACTCTTGAAACCCAAACTGTTTACATTCCAATAATATTCCAACCTCATTTTGTAGGTAGCATTCACTGTTCAGAGTAGTTGGAACACCCTACACATCGAGGAGAACGCAGAGGTCTATCTCACTACGATTTCGTTAGCGTTGTCTGTGGGAAACCACTGAATAAAAAAGCTATGACAAGGAGACGGACTAGGAGTGAAACGCGTATGGTCGAAAATGTGGTAGAGATGGAGTCGAAATCTGTCGTAAGGGGTCACGACCCACCATCGCCACCGCAGTACGTGACGCAGAGCCAATTCAATGCCCTGGAGATTCAATTGGCATCCATGATGGCTCTTTTGCAAAATCAAACGCAGAAAGTCGCAGCCCTCCTCCTCCCACAGAACCTTTACGTGAGCATCCGCCACAAGTGGCGCAAACGGTTATCCCATCGTTATACAGCAACAGTGGATGATTTGAGGGCTGTAGAGGTTGTATTTACTTGGAAATGAAGATGGAGGAGATGATGGCTCAAAAAATAGATGGAACATTAACCAAGAAGAAGGATAGGCGAAGGCAAATGGTTTTGAAAGAAGATCATTTTGCACCTGAAATCTTGGCAGTTCCCTTATCGAAAGGCTTTAAACAGTCGATGATAGAAACATACGATGGAGTCACAGATCCACTTGACCACTTGCGAACCTTCATTGATTTAATAAGGCTCTATGCAGCCCTCGATGCTTTAATGTACCGATCCTTTCCTCCGACACTCAGGAAAGAGGCTACAGATGGTGGGTGGCCACCTTGGCACCCAAGTCCATAAAGACTTTTGATGATCTTTCTAGGATTTTTGTAGAATACTTCATGAGTAGAAAAAGGAAGCAAAGACGACCATTGGATTGATGCAGGTTGTACAAGAGAAAGATGAATCTTTGCATGAGTATTTGGCTAGATGAAGTAGAGAAGGTCACGAAAGTCTTAGAGATGATGGGAGACAGAAAATCACGACAAGTGTGTTGATATGCGTAGACCCGTTGATAAAGACGAGTTGAGGAATGAGCGCATAAGCAGGGGATACACTTAGCATCGGTCGGTTGGGCAGAGACAAGAGGAGGTCAAGGCCTTCACCCTTTAAACATTCCATGGGACAAGATATTGATGGAAATTCGAGACATAAAAGAGCTTTAATGGCCAAGGCCAATGGCAGCATCAGCCAACAAGAGGGATAAGAGCAAGTATTACTATTAACATAAAGACCACAGGCACGAAATAGAAAAGTGTGTCCATTTGAAGGAGGAGATTACTAATTATGTGAGGAATGATCGAGGTAAGCAGAAGGTTAAGGACTGACCACTGCCTAGGGCTAGTGTTCGGGGAGACTCGAACTCAGCTAGAAAGAGCTATTCACACACAGTCAGGGTTTGCTCCATTCAAAAAAAGGTTAGGTTCAATCGAAGCATTACTTTTGGTGAGAAAGATTTAATAGGTGTGGTGACCCCTCATGATGATGCCTTGGTGATAGTCGGCAACATATTGGATTATCATGTCAAAATGGTATTGGTCGATGGAGGTAGCGTAGTGAACGTTCTCACTTGGGAAGCATTTGTAGGATTGAAATTTTTTTTGGAAAAGTTGAAAATAGTATCTACCCCTTCTAGGATTTGGAAGGGATACTGTGATATATGAGGGTATACTGTGATATCAGAGGGAGTCGAAGAGCTACCAGTGACATTAGGTACCTACCTTGCAAGTGGGGTGATCTTAACAAGTTTTTTGGTTATCAAGACCCCCATAGCGTATAATGCAATTTACCATCGATCGCTGCTAATGTTGTTGGGGCTATTCCCTCTACTTACCACCTAGTTATGAAATTCCCATTCAATCGTGGTGTGGGGTACGTAAGGGGTACTCAACAGTCTTTGAGGAAGTGTTATGTTGACAGTATACAGATGAAAGGATCATCACTAGTGATGATGCTGGATCTTGAGCCTCCAAGGGAGTGAATTGAGCCCCTTAATAGTATGGAAAAAAATTTGGTGATAGGAGGTAATAAATTTGGAGTGGGGACAGACTTGGTGCCAGAGGAAAAAGAAGAATTAGTGAAGTGTCTGTCTAGCAATTTTGATGTTCTTGCTTGGTGCCTGAGCGATATACAAGGGATTGATCCGAAGTCTTAGAAAGGGGGCTTACAGCCTAAAGGACTTGAAAGGAAAAGCACTAGGCAGGAACACTGAGCATCTCATGAAGTATTAGCATTAGACCAACAAGCAAGGATTTCAAGTCAATGATGCTTCCCTGTAAACATAGCTGTTAGGGGTTTTCATTTTTTCTTCTCTGATATAATGATCTCTTGTAAATATTTTAGTTATGATGCTTCTGATGTAATGCCAACTGCAGGCATACTTGATTGAAAATTATTTGATGAGAAACGTGGATGGCGGCACATGATGAGGACACTAAGGAAAGGCCAGCCTAGATAGGACGTCCCAGTGCGCCTACTAAGTCCCTAAAACTTGGCAAGTTAAATATTATTACGAGATCTTGATTTCTGATTGGTTGAAGCGAAGACTATAAATTTTCCCTATTGTCTTGAAGATCGCTCAACACGTAGTGGTGAACAACAAAGTCAAGAAACTGGTTAGCTCAAAATCGCTCTAAGGGCTGGTGGTGAGTTTTCAAAACCTAAAATGGTTAAAGCTCGAAATCATCGGACCCTACATTCAATAACCTAAGATTGTTCGACACATGGCGGTGAGCAACAAAGCCAAGAGATTGGCTAGCTCAAAATCGCTCTAAGGATTGGCGGTAAGTTTTCAAAACCTAAAATGGTTAAAGATCAAATCACCAGACCCTGCATTCAACAATCCAAGATTGCTCGACACATAGCGGTGAGCAACAAAACCAAGAAATTGGTTAGCTCAAAATCGCTTTAAGGGCTGGTGATTATCACTGGATCCTATACTCTATCGCCTCGAAGATTGTTCAAAACATAGCGGTGAGCAACAAAGGTAAGAAACTGGTTTGCTAAAATCACTCTAAGAGCTTACGACTATCACCTAACCCTATACTCATCGCCTTGAAGATCGTTCGACACATAGTGGTGAGCAACATAGCCAAGAAATTGGATAGCTCAAAATCGCTCTAAGAGTTGGTGGTGAGTTTTCAAAGTCAAGAAATAGTTAAAGCTCAAAATCACTGGACCTTGAATTCAACAACCCAATATTATCTGACATATGGCGGAAAGCAACAAAATTGATAGATATGTAACAAGCGCGACTGATTTCGATGGTCGAGGTAGGGGGTTTTTGAAGTTATGAACTGGTTGAGGCCCCAAACCACTAGACCTTGCGTACTGCTATTCGACATAGGATAATAATACCAATAAAACCAGTTAAATATTGGTAAATGAAATACGAAAAGTAAAATTACTATCGGGTTGGGCGCCAATGCATGCGGGTCAACCGCGTGGCATTCATCTTACGCCTATGTAACGAGGCGTCTACCCACTTACTATCATATCTGCTAGCTATTACTATCAAACGGGAAGAGCTATGCAAGGGTGGATGGGGAATTAAAAACCATCGTCCATAAAGTGAGAGTAAATTACCTCGAATGAGAATGAAGAGGATAAAATTTTCGATAAATGAAAAGAGAGAGTGAAATGGGAAGACACACACTTCTTTAAATATTGAAAGATTTTGAATTTTTGGGGAAAAATTTACCCCGAAACTAAAGCTCACTTATAGGGTGCCACTTATACAATGTTTTCATCACTTTACATCAATTGGGATGTTCGACCCGCTTATATTGAATCTCGACGAAAAAAAAACTTAACCAACACAGAAGAAGTGAGATGATATCCCTTGTCGATAAATATCAACAAGGGTAGAGGGGCTAGTGATACATGATGACATTAATAATTATCTAAGATAGTCATTAAGGAGAGAACCACTTGATATGTACTCCACCTAGAGCATCACATGAGGACACCTCCATCATGAGGCCTTCTACGTTCACATAGGCCGTCGACCACTATAAAGCCACCTACCACTATGAGGCCGCCTACCACCATGAGACCATCGACCCCCATGAGACCACCTACCATCATGAGGCCCTCTACATTCACATAAGCTGTCGACCACCATGTGGTCGCCTACCACCATGTGGTCGTTGACCTTTATGAGACTGTCTACCACCATGAAACCCTCTACATTCACATAAGCCGTCTACCACTATGAGGCCTCCACCACTATGAGTTCGTCGAACCCCATGAGGCCATATACCATCATAAAGCCCTCTACATTCACATAGGTCATCGACCACCATGACGCCTCAACCTCTATGAGGTCGCCTACCACCATAATACCCTCTAAGTTCACATAATTGTCGACCATCATGAGGCTGCCTACCACCATGAGGCCCTCCACGTTCACATAGGCCGTCTACCACCATGAGGTTGTCAACCACCTAAGGTCGCCTATCACCATAAGGTCGTCGATCCCATAAGGCCGCTTACCACCATGAGGCCTTCTACATTTACATGGGCCGTCTACCACTATGAGGCCACCGCCACACTTAACCATACAAATGACAATGAGTCGGACGGGAATCGCTCGATGGCAAACGTGGGCACAACCAACCACTTGAGGAGTGGGGGTCACCCTATCAGAACATGGGGAAAGTGAGAAGGTTTACGTATGACACATGGCACCATGAACTACTGAATGAGTGCATTGCATCAGGTGCCTATAAGTACCTCTAAGGTGAGAAATGTATAGACTCTTGAAACATAAACTGTTTGCATTTCAATTATGTTCTTCCTACTTCTCTAAATCAGTTATTGATTCTCACGCCGTAGGTAAAACATGGGAGAAAGTCCCAACCTCATTTTACAGGTAGCATTCACTTATCAAAGTAGTCGGAACACCCTACACGTCAAGGAGAACACGAAGCTCTATCTCTCTATGATTTCAAGTATTTTTGAAAAATATTATTTTGTTATTGTTGTGGAATCATAACTTAAAAAATTAATATTTCAAAAAAAATATTGCATAGTTGTTTATAAAGGGCATGATTAATATTTATGAGAGTGTTATATTCTTGCTCCCAAAAAAGCATAATTTTTATATATCATTGTTGAAAATATATTATATTATTACTCTTGAAGAAATATAAATATAAAATCAACATTTTAGAAGAATATTGTGTTATTTTTAATTATTGTCAACTTAGACATTGCAATTTATCATAATTATATTATTTTTATATGAATAATATTGTATTGTTACTCCTGTAGTATTACTACTTTATAAACATAATATTTTAGAAAAATATAGTGTTAATGCTCCAAAAAAAGCACGACTATCATACTAATACAATATATAAACATTATATTATTGTTCCTATAGAGCACAATTTTAAATATATTTTTACAATATTATATTGCTCAAAAAATAGTGTGAATTGTTAATATCAATATTCTAGAATATTGTCTTCTATAAGCAAGCACAAAATTTATTACTTTTGAAAATTATGTGTTCCAAAATAAACACAACTCAACTATATAATATTCAAGAAGAATATCACTTTTTACTGCTAAAGAAATCAAAATTTTACACAGATCAATATTCTAAAAGAATATTGTTTTAGTCTAAAAAATTAACTGTATACAAGTCTTAAGTCTGATAAATGCGTTAATCACCCTAGCCAAGCACATTCCACTACATACTAAAGACAGGAGAAGCATTTTTGTTATATCTAGTCATTTCAAAAGAGGCCATTGCTTCGTGCTCATAAGAGAAGAAGGAATTAAATCAACAATTGCCTATCTTCTATATGAGCAAAGCACTTATATTGGCAGAATCCTGCTACCTCAATACTGAGAAACTCACCTTCTCATTGATCATCCGTTGCAAAAAGTTGATACCCTACTTCCAACTCATAGCATCCATGTTCTTACAAAGTTCCTCCTCGCTTGTTTAAGGCTAGCCCGTGATATGTAGGTGAAGAAGTTGCTTGTGAGTTGTGATTTCTATATCGTGCTGAGCTAGGTCAATGAAAACTTCACTGCAAGAGAAAAAAGCATGGTAGCCTATCTCAAATAGGTGATAGATTTCCAGTCTCATTTTTAAAAATTTGAGCTTGCGCAAATCACCTACCTAGAAAATGTGAATGCACTGCCAAAATTATCCAATTGTTCGGGCTTGCCGGCCTAAAAATAAGGGAAATGAGACCTTGAGGTGCTGTACCTCAAGAGCCAAACCTACGGTCCATGAAAGTTGGTATCAGAGTGGACCCGCTGGAGCATGAGGTGTTGTTATAGGACAATGTCGTGTGTTCTTGCAGAGAAAATATTTTGGGCCACAGATCATGTCGACAAGCTGGCGGAACACGACGAAGGAAAATGTAGGCAATAAGGATAAAAAAGGACAGTGTTGCGCAATTGCCTATGTGCCTTTCAAGGAGTTTTCGAGGAGCGCACATTGCAGGGTACAATGATGAAGATTGTGTGTTTTATTCGACATATGTTGAGGCGCTGTAGTTTGGAGGTCATCCACCCAAGGAACCAATGCTCAGAGAGACATAGGGTGAAGGTTGGTGTTGAAGGCGGTAAGTACGAGTTAATGTACGTTTGTGAATACCTGTCCATGTAGAGTTGTGCATTTGTTATTCTTGCAATGAGACGGATGCGTGTTGATGCGAGACTCACGTTTCACTACGAGAACGTAAGCGAATTCAAATGGGGAAGAATGCTACGAAGTGAGAATGCTTATCTTCCCATTCGGTACGGCAATGACGCTAACAACTAGGCGCGAGACCTATTTTATCAAATAGTGCACTAATGATATGATCATATGTAGGTATTTTCCCTAACATCCTATTCATAGCGTGCGTGTATGCTAGTTGTTCGGACTGCCGGCCTAAGAATGAAGGGAAGACGGTCTTGAGGCGTTGTACCTCGGGTGCCAAACCTGCGATCCGTGAAACCATGCCTCTTCTTTAATGCATTGGAAGAGAAGATATAGATTACGTCTTTAAAGAGATATATAAAGGTATATAGCAATCACACTAGAGGCTCAAAACATGCTGAGACTGGGATACTATTATCCCACAATGAAGAAGGATATAATGCACCATATGTGCAAATCTGGTAAATGGTAATGATTTACCAATATTCAAAGGTAACCCTTCCAGAGCTCACTGTAGTGACGAGCCCTTAGCCTTTCGCTAAGTGGTAGATTGACCTCGTAGGCTCCCTGCCCAAGTTTATAGGCAATGTGTGCTATACCATTGTCTCCATATGCCAAATTGCTTCCCAAGATTAATGAAGCCAACACTTCCATATTCATCTAGAAAAATATCTATACGTACGATATTGCCCATTTGCTAGTCTCTGACAATGTCCGAGAGTTTGATAAAAAGGTAAAAGAACTCTACAAAGAGCATGGAATCAAGAAATAACTTCTCTACCCCCTCATCATCCTCAAGCCAACTGTCAATGCTTTAAAAGAAAGATCAATACTTCTAAAAGTACTTGGGTCGACGAGCTCTCCATATGCTACGGGCTACCTCACTATAAGAAAGATTGTAACTGAAGAGACCTCTTTCTCCATAGAATATGGAGTCGGAGCTATGAGCCTAGTGGAAGTAAGACTCCATTTTCTTGTTTTATCTAATCAAAAGAGATTACTAATGACGGGTTGAAAATGGGAGAGATGAGTCTCAATTCAAGCTCACATCATTCCAAAGGAAAATGATCAATTACTATAATGCTAAAGTAAGAAATATGTCATTTCACATATGGACCTGACTCTTTGAAGTAGGACTTGACAAATCTCCCGAACCGAACCGAGTGGTTCTTCATAAGTTAATACTCGAATGTGTGTCCGAATTGCGAACCGGTGGGCTTGGATCGGTTCTCGGTTCTGGACTAAGAAATGAAGAACCGAATCTATATACTTTTTTTAAATTTTTTATATTGAATTAACGAAATTATTTTATTTTTTTAAAACAAATTAGCAAATTAATCCAACCATATTAGTTTTTTTGTAACTTTGATATATATATGTTTTTAAATTGGACTACGTTAATTTGTAAAAGTTACGAATGAAAATGTCATTAGTTGTATTTATGTAGTGTTGTTGCAAATGTTAAAAAATTTAATTATGGTATGGAACCGAACAGAACTGAACCGAATCGAACCGAAAGGAACCGAACCCGAACGGTTCCATAATTATATTTGGACCCAACAATTCTATTTATTAAATATCCAAAAATTTTGGATCAGAACCGACCCATGTCCAGCTCTACTTTGAAGAGTTTTTCCTATCTTCGCAAAAACCTGACTTGGGAACATTGGGCCCTAAGTAGGAAAGCCCTTACCACATTATCAAAGAAATAAGTCGAGGGACTTACAAAATAAAAGACGAGGATGAGAAAGAACAACCTCAGCCCAAAACCTAGAGCACCTACAAAGATTTATCAGTAAATTTCTGCAAGATGGATGAATCACCTGCCATTTTAAATTATTTTATATGAATGAAAAATGCTTCCTCTTAGGCATATCTACTTATTCCTCGCTTCGCGAGATGCCTTGCTAAGCAATATGATCTTTCATGTAATCCTTAACATGGGACCTAAGCTATTTTTCCCAAGGGAACATACTTCCTCTAACTTTCACGAGTTACTACATCTAGTACTCACTGTGGCTAAGGTGCTAAGAGAGTTGACCATTTTATGTAAACCTCATTAGGGGAGCAACGCTATTTTCCCAAGGGAACTTTATTAAACCTATATAAGCTACCTCTATCTATTCAACGTTGTGGCCAAGGCCCCATCAAGCGAGAGGAACCAAGCTATTTTTTAACCAAAGGGTCTTGATTTCTTCAACTTGTATGAGCCACCTCTATCTATTCATCATTGTGACTGAAGCTTTATTCAATGAGATGACTATCATGTAAGCCTCGACAATAGAGACAAGCTATTTTCTCCCAATTGGACTTGCCTTCTTCAACCTGCACGAGCCAATTATACTTGATTCAATCGTATTGCACGGACCCAAACACCTCTTCATGAGAACACTGAATCCACATTATTTATCAAGACTAGCCAATGTGATGTTTTAGTGGCAAAATCCCAGAAGTGACACATTATGAACCGACCCAGCCACCCCAATGCAAAGGAGATATGGTATGACCTCAGAACCCGCCCATGGGGCTTCGTTGAGATTGTCCAAGGTAATTTGGGAAAAACTACCTCGTCCAAAGCCAAGTAAGTTAGTTAATCCTATTGCCTAGTTAAGACGCTTTGACTTTGTCCATTTGATTAAAATTGTGATTATCCGTAGGATTGTGGTTATTAACTTGAGTTGCTCCTTTCTAGTTTGAGACATATCACTTGGATGATTAATTTGAGTCATTCTGCACTATCTCGAAGTGAATTACTTGGATTATTAAATTGAAGATGCTCTTTAATTAGTCTTGATCGAGTTACTTGAATTACAAGTTGATTGGTTAGTCCGAAAGAAGTGTTTGTTTATTGAGTTATCTGATTGGCCAATCCGAAGTACTTGTATTAAATTGAGACATGAAAATACAGAAGAAGCAGACTTTGGAAAAAGCACTTCATTAATATAATTGAAAGTTACAAGAGAACGAGACCAAAAAGTTACAAGTCAGATTGGAAAGCTGTAGAAGCCTAAGAAGGAGAGTCCACTTTAGAATGAGCAATATTATCTATAGGGCTCCCCAATGGACTAATCACTTAGTTAACTGGGTTTCTTTAGGAAGACCAAACTCTTTATCTAGAAAATCGATATCCCACTCTGAATGATGAGTTTGGATTTGATCCATCATCTGGCCAGTTGTTCATTTTGAGAAATAGTTAGCAAAGTATCATTACAACCACCTCATATTGCCACTCATAAACTTCACTTCTTAGTTGGCTCATTTCCATCTTAGTTGAGTAGACACCGACTATAGCCTCTGCTGCTGTTAGGATCTAACAAGGAAGCTTTGCATTCACCAAACGGGATTTGACACAATTGAAGTAATAGATCACAAAGCCAAGACAAGATTAAAAAGTAAAGAAAAACAAGAGAGAAATAATGGAAGAAGAAGATGATTTTTTTTCAACCATTGGAAAGCATAAGTTATACAATGTGTATAATGCTTCAAGAAATATGAAGGGAGGGGCTACATATTTATAGGTTCATACCAAACCATAAAGATGGAAATAATATAAAAAATAATGTGGAATAGTGAAAATAATATTTTTCCAATAAAATTACCTGAAATAAAGGAATCAATATCACAAGAAAAATAAGGTCAATAAAACAATGTGCAAAGAAGGAAAAAATATTCCACTTAATTTGGGTCACCAAACCTACAGCTACCTCCCTGACTGTCTTTTCCTCCTTTAGCTCATCCCCTAACTGCTGAGCAGGAGCATTTTTATACACAATTAATTACACAAGTCGGCCCACATGACAAATTAAATAATTTCTCAACATTTTTATCCGCCAACTCTATATTGCATCTCTATAGATCCCTTAATAAATCTTGTACAACTAGGCCAACTCCAAGTGCTTGGGACATATTGGCCACCCCAGCTTTCAATAGGTCGTCTGTATTGCATGAGGAAACATGGTCAAACCACATGATAGTCCAGAATTTATTGAAATCAGGGCTACCTCGGGAGGAAACATTTTAATAACTATGTCGAATAGATCTTTCTCGTTGGAGCCCAAAAACTCAATGACTATCACTTCGGCTTCTATCGGACAATTTTTTTAGCCTTCCATAAGGTCGAGGCCCTGCGAGTACCTCATCCTCAATTACGTTTATGTTAGAATTTGGATGTGATCCGAATTCCTTGTTGAAATAATTGAAGAATTCTAATTGAGGTACACATCATGAAGAGTTCAAATTTGAAATGCTATTGAAGTCATATGTCAAGTTGAAGTTCTATTGTGGAAGCTCATTGGGAGTTGAAAATTGGTATTTGATTTGAATAAAACTTTGATGGAGAAATGAATAAAACTTTGATGGAGAAAACAAAAAAATAAAATAAAATAAAATAAAAAATAAAAAACTTAGGCAGATTTCTCGGCGCCACAGCGCCGGTTGTGCTGTCCTTTTTTTTTGCGTTTTCTTCTCCTACTTCGTTTTGGACTCAATTTTTGGTATCATACTTCATCAACAACTCTACCAAGAGGGTTGGATGTCTCCTATATGTTTCCTATAAATATTAGGCTCTTCTATACAATTTTATAGTGTGAGATTGATAATTACTAGCTTTTAGGATCATTATAATATTTTCTTTCTTCTCCATTATTCTTAAGGCAATAAAATCTCATAATTTCTCTGTCATATTCTTGTCTTCTTTTATTCTTTTGTTCTTGATCATATACTTCNCATATAACTTCAACATATCAATCCAGTGATCGGTGTCAAAATAAGTGGTATTAATCCTAACAAGTGGTATCAGAGCCAATGTTCAGCAGTTCTGCAGAGCGCAAGGTTTGATTTATTCGAAGTTTTTGTTCGTGATGGCTTCTATGAAGTATGAGAGTCCACTTTTGGATCGGAGCACTAGATTTTCACTATGACAGGTTAAGATGCATGCAATACTTGCACGACTGGATTTAGATGTTGCATTACTGGGAATTGACAAGATGTCTGCAACTTTGACCACGGATGAGAAATTACGGAAGGATAAAAAGGCAATTTCTCACATTCTTCTTCATCTATCAAATAATATTCTCCATGACGTTATGAAGGAAATTCAGCAACTATTTTATGGTTGAAGTTGGAAGAATTGTGCATGACTAAAAGTCTGACAAACAAATTAAACCTCAAACGGCGTTTGTACTCTCGTCGCATGACAAAAGGAGGATTATTAGAAGATCACCTGACTGTACCTAAAGAGATCGTCGCTAATTTGGAAACTTTAGAAGTGGAGTATGATGAAGAAGATTTGGCCTTGATCCTATTGTATTCGTTGTCCGCTTTTCTTCACTTAGAGACACGATCTTGTATAGATGTGATACCCTCACTATAAAGGAGGTGTATGATATTTTTT
>CAIGRO010137910.1:0-24502 GCA_903798355.1 Fraxinus baroniana
GAGACAATAGGGTTTAAGCACATAATAATAAATATTGTAAGGTTTGATAGAGGATAGAGATATACCTTTATGCTTTATATGATTTCAATATATGTTCTAGTACTTGTTAATGCATTTATCATGTTTGCATCTTTCATCGAGAGATAGAAGGATCACATGAGGGGATAGATTTCATCACTATCGAGAGATGCTTTCAATTAAATTAGGAACATTGACCAACATGAATGATTTCAAATTTATTAATTTAATTGTTACACTAAAAATAGAATAATAAGGGGGATTCCACATCTTAGCAATGCATCTCACGATTTGAAAAACACATCTACTTATTTTCTTTAGTTTGATTGATAATTTAGGTATTAGTATAGAACAAATCACAAAATCAATTTGCCATTCAATTAAAGTTGCAATTAATTTTAACTCGATCAAACACGTAGTCCTCGTGAGTCCGACACTCTATTCACTACTTTATTACTTGTTCACGATCCCATTCACTTGCGGGAAATCAAACGATCATTACATGTGTTAGTGCTTTTGATACCCTCATATTGATAACACTATTAACTTCTTGTAGTGTTGAGTTTGAAAGGCATGAAGGTTGAATTGGAACTTAAGTATTTAAATTGTTTTGCATAGTTTGCTGGGGACTATCATTTAGCAAGTTGGGGGTGTGACACGTGCACGAAAGTGTACTTTAAACACCAAATTATTATGCTAAAATGCCAAAAAGTGAATAGAAATCATAGGAATTAATTCATGTTCTTGAAGTGTTGTTCTATTTAATTAAAATAATTTCTAAGTCGATTCATGTATTTAATTTCAGGTTTTTATCCAAATGAAGAATGATTAAAAATAAAAAATAAAAAAATTGGGCGTCGTTGCACCGCCCATGGGTGCCGAGGCGTATACAAAACACAAAAATGAGCAAATGGCCAGCGTCGCGGTGCGGGTCACATAGAAGAGGAATTTTCAGCTTTTTGAACTTTTTTATGGCCAATTTGAATTCAAGATTTTCTGGAGATTTTAAAAGCACGAGAAAGACAGCCCTGAAGACGACTTTTTGAATGAGAATGAAGGAGGAGAAACACGAGGAGATGACGAACAATTCCATGAAGAATTAAATATCTTCGTAAAGTTAGGAATGAACTCAATTGGATTCGGTGATTTCAACATTATTTGATTCGTATATTTCATTTTAAACAATTATATGGTTTAGAACTTCCTTTCATAAAAGTGTTTTGAGATTGGCCAAACTTTTATTAAATTCTTCATAGATTCAGTCACGCTTTCTCTATTGGATGATTGAAATATTCATTTAAATTTTAATCTCATTTATCTATTTCTACCGGTGTGATTCATTACTGCTTTATACTTTAAGTATATGATTGCTTTTTAATCTAATTCTAGTAAACAAAAGTATGAATGCTGTGGCAGAAGAGTTAATATTTAGAATTACAATTGAATTAAATTGATTATATTAGAGAAACTAGGTTGAATATCTCTAATTTAGTTATAAAAATGAATCATTGATGTTGAATAACCCAGTCCAATTGAGGGAATTTTAACGCTTCACTATTTCGAACCTTGATTTTATTTTCATTCAAACAAATAAATTCTTTTCACACATTCAAAAGAACATTCACCTTCGGATTCCTTAAGTATCTTTAACTATCTCCATAAGTAATCGACACCTCAAAGTCGTGCTACAACTATCGCTTTATTCTTTGGGTGTAATCAGTGGTCACGGGAGAGTAAACCACTCGACACTGCCTTGTGATATTATGATTATTGGCACTCTGATTGGGATATTTCTTAAGTGATTATAGGGACATTTAGGGGATATAACTCTAGTGGTCACATGAGGATCGTCCACTCGATTGTGTCAATATTATGGGCCTGTTCGGTAGGGATTAAAATTCAATTAAAATTAAAAATATAGTTGTTATTGGGTCCCACTTGTCTAATACAAGTCAACAATAACGGCTAGTTTTTCAATTTTAATCTAATGTTTAATCTCTACCGAACACACTCTATATTGGAAATTTGATTATTGATATTGATATAGTACATAACTCTATCCGGTGCATAATATGTAGTTTAAGAGCCCAATGACAAAGTAAAGTTGTCAAATGAAAGTATTTCGAGCTTAGTTTTATGAATATTTGAATATGATGATTCTCTAATCTAATGTTTTCAAAGGAACTGGCATGAACACATATTCATGGCATTACTAAGCATTAGCTTATATATTTAATACTTGTATTATATATAGTGAGCATAGAACTACATAGAAGGCGTGATTGGTTGTGAAGCTCTTATGGGATTTCGAAGATTGATATACTTATATGACAATTTGTAGGGTTATTTTGTGGGTAGTTGTTTTGGGCTTACAATGTTTTGTATTATACTTTTGGAGAATCTTGGTATGATGAATATTTTTGTAATCTCAAGATAAATATGTTGATAACCTAGAGTAGTCATTTTCTCTTGTACATATATGTGTGTATATTGTCTATGTAAAAGGGGAGGTATAACACAAACAAACAAATCGTCGAAATGTCAGAAGCGGAAGCAGGGTTCATAAAGACTGCTAAAGCAAACCAAGATTTCAAAATGCATTAGAACTCTCTCTGGTTTCCAAATGTACAATTGTCCCAGTACAAAAATCCAATTTGGGTGACCTTAAACCGTTAGTATTTCAGACTTTCCAATGTTATCTTGTCACACATTCAGAAAGGGGCTTTGTTTACTCGCGCTCCATTTCCAATTGTTGAACTCGTTGCACTCCTCAAGGACGTCGAACCTCTGTCGAAAGGGGCTTTGTTTACTCGTTGTTGAACTCGTTGTTCTCCTCATTCCTGAACTCGTTGTTGAACGTGTTAAGTAGAGGTGACGAAAAAATTTCAAGGACACCGGACTTTTACCGTGACTCTGCTTTGATTTCGTCTATGGGTATATCTATGCAAATATGATAATCATTCCCAAAAATAGCACGCATAGATTCAACTGGTTTTCTCCTCGAATTTCTAGGGTGGAATAAAACGCTCAAATTGATTAAAGATTCAATTGGTTTTTTTCCTCAAATTTGGCTCTTCCGGGTTCATCTTCTCCATCCTTATTACTTTTGGTGATTGATTTTGGTTTGATTTTGATTGTGGTGGTTGAACCATCCCCGATGTAGGCTTGATGTTGGTGGTTGATTGTAGTTGTGGTGCTGGCACAGAGGTGGTGGAGGTGACATTGGTGTACTGGCACTGTTGTTGGTTGGAGAAGAGAAATTGAGGTTGGATTGGGTGGGGTGGGGTGGCTAGCCTTTTTATTTCTTTTCTTTTCTTTATAATTATTTTAAATGTAAAATATAAAGTTACCATCTTGTCCTTAATGAATTTGATCAATTTTGACTTTTTTGGTCAACTAGACGAAAATCGTCAATTTGGACCTTTGGTGCATATTTTTGAAACGTTTAGTACCGTGGTTGGCACAAAACAAAGGACTGGACAAAGTCTACAAAAATGTGAAAGATTTGGTACCGTGATCGCAATTTTCTCAAAAATATAATCAAAACTATGCTTTCCCGCCAAACGCAACCAAAATTTCCGTTGAATTAACATCAATAATTGCTCATAATTGGAAATTCGGAATGAAGACCAAAATACGTTCCTCAAATCGCACTGATTTCTAGGGTTTCATTTTCTTCTCTCTCGTTTATAGCCCCATTCGTCATGTCTACTTGTACTGGTACTGCGAATTTTACTTCTTCACCGCTTTCGTTTTCTAAATCCGCCATCACCACTTGCTCTTCTCTCCTTCATGAACTGCAGGTAAAATTGTGTCCCCATTTTTCATTTTGTTATTTATTAGTTAATTAATCGGTTGTTTTTCAAATTGAACATTTGTTGAAATAATTGGACCTCGGGGGCTCAATTCGGCCGTTTAATAGCTGTTACAGCGACCATTTTTCGGTTCAGGAGTCGTATTTCGTTCTTTGTTTTTGTTTTTTGTTTCATTGGAGACTTGGTTCGAAATGCTTTCAAGTTTAGAGTGGTAAAACTTCCAGAAAATTGTATGTTGGGAGTTAGAGTTGTACTTTACACTTCAGATGTTTTGCCATGAAGGTTCATACTTTCCTACTTTATGTTTGACTCTCTGTATCAATCAATTTGTTTTCTTGGTTGAGCATTTATGTGCATCCACGTTGTGGATTATAGTATTCTGTTATTTTTTTGCAATAGGAAATATGGGATGAAATTGGGGAGTGCGATAAGGAAAGGGACGAAATGCTTCTTCATCTGGAACACGAATGTCTTGACATTTACCGTCGAAAGTTAGAAACAAGCAAAAGGTGCAAGGCAGATTTGCACCATTCATTGGCTGAGGCTAAAGCTGAGATTACTGAACTTGCTTCTTCTCTTGGGGAAAGAATTTACTTGCCACAGGTCTATTTACTATCACTTCATCATTATGTGTTAAAACAACATCTCTAATCAACAGTGGCTATACTCTCATTGCCCATCAGTTTATTTTCGGTGTAATTCATTAAACTTCGTAGGCTTTTATTTCTAACTGAATACATCACTGTTGGCTATTGCTTTGACAATAGGTGTGATATGTTAAAAAGGTTTAGTTTATTTTGGACAGACTGAGAACTAGAATCATTGTTTTTATACTTGGTGTTATATATTGAATTATCTTGTTTCTGTTTTAGTATGAGAAGATGGGGGGCAATCTTAAGGATCAAATATCTGTTATAAACCCTACATTGGAGAATTTGAGGAAGCTGAAACATGGAAGGGTCAGGGAGCTTTCCAAACTACAATCGCAGATTGCTCAGATATTTGCAGAAATAGCAGGCAATGATCAGACTTTGAATCCTGAGGATATTCAAGTAGATGAACTAGACCTGACAACTAAGAAATTAGGAGAGCTGAACTCACAGCTTCTGGAGCTTCAGTCAGAAAGGGTTTGCCTAGAAATATGTTGTGCAATCATAATTTAGGATTAAGAAAATTTTGAGTTTTTTATGTGATGATTTGGATCAACTTTTCCGTCTGCAGAATTTTCGTTTGCAAAAGGTTAATAGTCACATTAGTGCAATCCACAAGCTCTCAGTTGTCATGTCACTTGATTTTAAAAGGATAATGGCTGAAATTCATCCAAGCTTGATTGATTCTCCAACTGGTCAGTCAAAGTGCATTAGCAATGAGATACTGGCTAGATTAACCAGTGAAGTCAATTCACTGACACAAAAGAAACAATGGCATCTAGAAATGGTAACCTTCTAATAACCTCTCTCTCTCTCTCTCTCTCTCATGTCAAAGACCTGAATATGTTTAATTAACATTAAGCAAACAATAAATTTATAAAAAAACCTGAAGATGATATTTTGAATCAAATGATTCAATTATCACTCATCCCCTCATGATTTTTATGCTGTCACGCATCTTATGAATTGAATCTTCATGACTTAGCTACTAATCTTTGTGTTTTTCCTGCTCAACTAGACTTACAAAAGAGGCTTGTGTTTGATCATAGAAAACTGATAATGAAGTTAATATAGGTGACCGTTATAAGTTTGGTGATTTAGATACCTAATTCCTATGCTCTATAGTCTACATATGATTGTACCTGAACGAGCTCCAAGTTTTTGCTTTTAATTCTTGTTAATGTTAATGGGAGGTACTTTCAATTTCTCTCTTTTCATCATTGATGTATGCTACCTAGTTTCATTTGTCAAATGAATCAATATTGTTTCTGAAGAGTCATTTCTGACATTAATAACCTGATTGCAAATATGCGATGTCATGAACTCAAGGTTTTGTATGTATTCCTTCTTTACCATTTTTGCATGATTGATTTAGAGAATTTTCTTGGTTTAGCATATTGGCTGGTGCCAAATTTACGTATGCCGTTAGGCGAGGCATCCACCATTTTCTGGTGTTGGCGACATAAACCTTTCATATGTAATTTGTGCAGCTACAACAGAATTCTCCCATTGCTACTGGCTAATGTGTTAGGCAATAGTTAACCAAACCTAATGGTCAACAACTTTGTTAGTTGGTCTTTTAGCTAAAGGAACTTTATCTGAGGTCATTTCGGGAAGGAAATAGGGACAAATCCTGTATAGAGAAAGTTTATTAATTCATTTGCATATCAATGTTTTATTTGTTTATTTTTTTGGTACTTTAACCAAACCTTGCATTTTAGATGCAATTGCTTGTGAAGTTATGAAAGCAGGAATCTAATTCTCAATTCAGATCACCATTTGAAATTATGGTTGCAAATGATTTTAGTATTTGGTGTTTTTCATGAAAGAGAGAGAACTCATTAAATGTTTGGATTTTGAATCGGTTAATTATCATACGTGCTTCTGTATTGATGGCGCATAATTCTTTTTCATATAATCGGATTTGATCATTGACTCCTATGCATTTGCCATTAGTGGGTGGTAGCATATAAGCTTTGGGCAATTAAAGATCAACAAATCTGGTTACCGAAACATTATGCTTCGTCTACTTAATTTGTTAATATCGTACTAGGTGCAAGACCTAGGGAGCGCTCTCATTGAGCTCTGGAACCTTATGGATACCCCAATTGAGGAGCAAAAAAGATTTGATCATGTCACTCGCTTAATCACTTCCACTGTTGATGAGGTTGTGAGTCAAGAATGCCTTTCGGTTAACGTGATTGAGCAGGTTATTCTTTTTCATTAGTTAACTTTTTATTTATTTCCTTGGATAAGTACTTATCTACAATACTTTTATACAAAATTCCAATCTTTTAGTTTCTTACTTTCACCATTTTCCATATCGTTAGGCTGAAGCTGAAGTTGCTCGCTTGAATATTTTGAAAGCCAGCAAGATGAAGGAGCTAATATTTAAGAGTCAAAATAAAATTGAAGAAATCTACAGAGGGGTACATATGGATGTCGATGGAGAGAAAGCACGAGAGATTCTCGTCAATCTTATGGAATCTGGTTTATTCTCTCTTTCTCTCTCACTCCAAATAAGCTTGCAATTCTACCAACTTCATATTTTTCATCCTTATCTACTAGGTTACTTTAGAGGCTGAATATGCACGATGATTATTATTATACCGTGTGTTTGATGCTGCTTCAGAATTCTACATTTTCTGTATCTTTTTCTTGACGTACATGTTGGTTTTGATTTTTCTTTCAGAAGTTAATTGAGAGACAAATATATGGACTTGAAAACAAGATATGGTTCTGCTTACTAAATTCACGTTTCTTTGGTATAAGAGAGCACTAAGGAAAAAGCCACTCAAAAGAAAGAATAAATTCAAGATTTTCAATGTATTTGATGGTCAAGCTACGCATTCTTCAGAAATATTGAAGTTTATACATTACAAATACTTCATTAGGTTTTTATTTTAGCCTTTGCTTCTGTGTTGCTCATTATTTGAGGGTGAATTTTGATATAGTTGTTTGGTTTAAAAAGTTTCATATTCAAGTTAATCGCTCAAGATTGTGATGGAAACCTAATTGAAGACTTACCAAGTTTACCCATTTGTTATTGGAAAAATGACCATGATTTACTTTTGATGATTTTCTTATATTTATTTATTTTCTTTCAACACTATTTTGCATCCTTAATGTGCAACAAATTTAGGACATGTATAGCGGAGGAATGAGGGTATCTCTTTCACTCCCTTGTGTTTTGCAGCGTTAATGTAAAACAAATTTACCAGGTCTCTTTCATTCCCTTGGTTTTGGGTAGGTCAGAGGGATGAGGACATGATTGGAAAAGTTTGTAGAGATATGGGATGCATCATCTTTATGCCGTAAGGAAAGGCGGAACTTGTAGGCCTGTTAGGGTATGACTATTGACTATAGTAAAATAATAACAAAGATTACAGCTTTACACTTTGACTTCTGCTGTTTTCCTCGTAGGAGTTCTGGAAGAAATGTAAATATAGGTTTTAGTTTGTTCAACTTTGTTGGGTTCTTAAACCTCTCCATTTGAGGATATCAAAGAATAATTTTTTAAAGATTTTCTACTTATCTTAAAAAATATATTGACTTAACCTTAGAGATTAAAAAAGAAAATGATCTTAAATTCTTATGCCCCAAAATTATGGGTATTGAATTTCCAGAAGTTATCTGCCAAACAACTGAATTTTTATCTTACTTATGTATAAACAGGTTTAGCGAACTTGATATTTGGTGATCCGTGTGAACTTTTACTGTCGATCCCCTGTTCTCTCTCTCTCTCTCTCTCTCAGTGCTTATTCTTCTTCGTTTCTTGTTTACCCGTCTCCTAATATATGGATTTGTTCAATATGTTTCTTTCCTATGTTGTTGTTATTGTTTATAAGCTTGTGTAAGATGTTCCCTTTATCCTTTTGTGTCATTTAGAACCTTCTGCTTTGACAGATAGAGAAGTCAGGTTACTACATCATTAGATGCGTGAATACAAGTTCTCCAACACGTTATTGAAAGCAATGGAATTGTTGGAATGTCCAGATATACATTCCAATAGCATAGAAATGATGAATGAGGACTTCATGTATTTTAAGAGTAAAATTAAACATACATGATCGAGTACCCTCATTCAAAAAGTTGGAGTATATGTTTATATTTCCTTTCTTTTGTTATACACCAATTTTGTATTCGTATAAACTCAAAAGAATATAGAATCTATTGAAAAACTGATGATTCCTCTTTGTATAGAAACATACACATTTACGATTTTTGAATAATAGAAAGGTAATTCTAATTAAAATGAAATCATATTTACCGGGAAGGGTAAGATTTTATCCTGTATTTCTTGTAATAATTTTGCTTGCAAATGCAATTGCAGGCAGCATGGATCTTTCTGATATTTTATCAAGCATGGAGGAACAGATTGCAAAAGCCAGAGAACAGGCTCAAAGCAGAAATGATATTTTGGATAAGGTGGCAAAATGGAAACATGTGTCTGAAGAGGAAATCTGGCTCGATGAATATGAAAGGGTAACACTATACTTGCATTGCATTATTTGGTCTTTGCTAGGCTACATGATTATCTATTGCCTATGAAAGTATTCATTTGCTACGAAGTCTTTGGAACTTCTATTTTAAATCCACTTTCTTCAAAGCTGCGAACTAGTCCAATTTGTTATATTATCCGTGTTACAATTAGTTGTTTAATGCTGCTATTTTTATAGTTGTTGGTGTATCTATTTTAATCATGATTTTTGACCAACCTATTTACTTAATATTTTCGAAACATGTGTCACTTCCATGACTTGGCTAACTGCTTCATTCTACCCTATGATTGACATATTTTGCACAAGTTTCATTAGTAGGGCAATATGCTACCCAATATGAAAGTTTTTGAAAAGAAAGAAAAATAACTTTTATTATTTTCTTATAATTGACTGATGAAAGTACACAATAAATAGCCTAAGAGTTCCAAGAAAAAAAGAAATCTAATCCTAACAAAACTCCTAAATTAAATAACTGAATTTGTTATAATAGATTCCGTTTTATTGAATTTAAATTTAAATTACTCATCGTTAACTCCTAATTTATCGACACTCCCCCTTAAGTTGGAGCGTAGATATTGATCGTGCCCAACTTACTTATTAGAAATTCAAATCTCAGTCTCTGGAGTCCTTGTGTTAGAATGTATTTATTGTATAGTTAGGACAAATGGCAAGCATACGATTCGTGTCTCAAGTTTCTTCTTATAAAGTATCAGTCTATTTCCACCTATTTCATCATGTCGTGTTGCACTAGATTGTGTTCAATGCAGATTGCAGCTTTGTTGTCGCATTAAAGTTTCATAAGTTGTTCAATAATCCTTTCAATTCCTCCATCACATGTTTTAATTGGTAGCATCTTGTAAGTTCCACGTGACATTACTCAGAATTCAACTTCTTCAATGCTTCTGGCCACTACATTATGCTTTTTCCTCCTCCAAGTAACAAGATTACCCTAAAAAAGGTGCATTACCCAGAGGTAGATCGTCTATCAATTATTGAACCAACCCAATCAGCATCTCTATAAATTTCAACTTTTCGTTACTCACATTTCTTAAAGAATAGTCCTTTTTATGGAGTACTCTTTAAGTATGGATGGAGTGAATTTCAGAAGAGATTGGCTTTTGTGGTGGGGAATGGTACGAATATCAGATTTTAGGATGATTGTTGGTGTGGAGATCAATCGTTAATAGTGCGGTTTCCTTCTTTGCATCGCATTGCTTTGGAACCCTCGGCTAAGGTGAGTGATGTTATGAAGATCAATCGTTAAAAGTGCGAATTTCAGAATAGATTGGCTTTTGTTGTGGGGAACGGTATGAATGTCAGATTTTGGGATATTTTTTGGTGTGGAGATCAATCGTTAAAAGTGAGATTTCCTTCTTTGCATCGCATTGCTTTGGAGCCCTCAGCTATGGTGAGTGCTGCTATGGCTATATAATATGGGAGTCCAAGTTGGAACATCGCCTTCGGGAGGGGCTTACAAGATTGAGAGTTGGATGATTATACATTGTTTTTGGCCTCTTTGTATGATGCGCACATTTAGGTAGGAGAGGACGATTGTAGTAGGTGGAAGGTGGCACGGAATGACTTGTTTTCTGTTCGCGCTTATTTCAAATCATTACTGAATCCTGTGGAGAGTTCATTCCCCTGGAAAATGGTTTGACTGAGTAAATTACCTCCAAGGGTGGCTTTTCTACTATGCATGGTTGTGAGGGGGCATGCGTTAACGGCGGATAATCTTCGAAGAAAGGGTTGTTATATTACGGAATGGTGCTATATGTGTAAGAGGGATGATCCAAGGGTGGCCTTTTTGCTGTGGACGGTTATGAGGGGGCAGGTGTTAACAGCGGATAATCTACGAAGAAAGGGATGTTATATTACGGAGTGGTGTACATGTGTAAGAGGGATGGAGAGACAATCGATCACCTGTTCATTCATTGTAACGGTGTCAATTGATTGGGAATGATATTCTGGCTTCGCAATATATGATTTGGGTCTTACCAAGGTGTATAGAGGAGGTAGTGCGGGCATGGAAGAGAAAGTTTCGAGATAAGAATAGCAAGCTTGCTTGAGAGCTCATTTCAGGATGCATCGTATGGTGTGTATGGAGAGAAAGAAACGACCGTTGCTTTGAAGATCAAACACGGACGACAAAGCAGTTTAGAGAATTGTTTTACTTCACTTTGTATAGTTGGTTTAAGGTTGCAACTATTAGTCCGATAGAAGGGTTGTCTAATTTTTTATTGTTTCTATCTTGTTTAAAGTGATAATGCACTCTTTGTGTATTATCTTTAGATCTTGATTTATAAAATTACTTGATTTTTTATCTAAAAAAGAAAATCTTGAGATCTTGTGGACAGTGTCATCTGGTTTTCATATGGCGAATGCATAAATTGACTTACTATACTTGATGTGAAAGCCATGTCTGGTCAAGTACATGACACATAAATTAACTTGCCAACCAACTTTTGGTATTTCATTGTCTCAATTGGAACCTTCTTTTCACTATCTCCAAGTTTCTATGCTCACAAAAGGTCTACAACCACTCATGCCGGTCTCTTTTGAAAGATCAAGTACATACTCCTTGATAAACTACAATTCCCTATTTTGATCGAGCAACCTCCATACTAAGAAAGTATTTTAGTGATCTTAGATCTTTAATCTCAAATTCAAAGGCTGAGTATTTCTTTAGCCTATCTATTATGTCACACGGTGAGGATGATATCATCTACAGACACGATTAAGACAACTCTTCCTTATGAGAACTTCATAAACTATGTGTGATCTGTTTGTCTTTGGGTATGTCTTTGGTTTTTAGAATGAGTAAATTTCTCAAACCATGCTCTAGGTGATTGTTTGAGATGGTACAAATTTTTTTCAGCTTAGAGACATTTGAGCCAAATCTCTTATCGAATCCTGTTGGAGACTCCATGTAGACTTTCTCTTCTAGATCACTATTCAAGAATGCATTTTTTACGTCCAGTTGTAGTTGTTGGTCTAAGTTCACAATAATTGAGAGAAGCACCCTTACTTTATTGAGTGTAGCTATTGGTGCAAATGTCTTTGAGCAATCTATGCCATAGGTTTGAGTGAACACTTTCGCTACAAATCTTGCTTATATTGGTCAAAGATGCCATCTACATTATATTTAACTGTAAACACCCACTTATAGCCTACGATCTTCTTTCCTATTGGCAGATCAACCACATCTGAAGTCTTATTTTTCAAGTGCATTCATCTCCTCAAGAATTGCTTCCTTCCATTTAAAGCATCTTGCACACTTATAGGAATTTCTATACTGAAAAGTTGTAATGTGAAAGCAAGGAAATAAGGGGATATCTGTCATAAGACACAAATCTAGACATGGGATGTTTAGTACATGGCCGAACTCCTTTCCTATAAGCGATAGAAATTCTAATCTGAAAACTTTGGACTTGAAGCATTGCTGTAAATTTATATCTTCCTCACTCTGAGGATTTGTCATTCACGTGTATATACCAAGCCTAATTTTCTTCTTAATTGGTTTTGCAAACAATGTTGTTACTAAATGATCTTTAAATGGCATAGAAGAGGAATTTCTATTGTTTTTGTTATCTAAATCGTTGAATCCGCAACTTGACATAGTGTGGACTCGATTTGTGCATTGGTTTGAATTGGTACAGGTACTATTTCTATACTAGTTCAGCTAATGCTAGTACTTCCTAGAGTAGAAATTGAATTTAGAGTAGTGTACTCAATTTTAAAAATATTCCCAAAATCTTCGTCTTAACTCTCATTCTCCCATTGAAGATGTTCATCTTCTGAAAAAAATTTATTTCGAAAAATGTCACATTCATTGTAACAAAATATTTTCTTGAAGTTGGGTCAAAACGTTTATATCCCTTTGGAGTTGGTTGTAGTCAACAAAAACACATTTTTACTAGAATATTGCTTATTAGTCATGATGTGGGAAAGCTTGAATTGAAAACATTATTGGAGTTTGAAAATGTAAAACTCTTGACCGCATTTGACTAATAACAAAAGTTGTTGTCAAAATAGCTTCACCCTATATAAGTATTATGATTCCTTTGTTGTAAAAAGTAGAGCTTTAGCAATTTCGAGAACGTGTCTATTCTTTCTTTCCACCCCACCATATTTTTGAGGAGTATCTATTCATGAGCTTTGAATTCCATTTTCTACAAAACATTTTCCTAGAATTTTGTTAATGTACTCTTTTCCATTATCACTTGGAAAAATTTTAATTTTTGCCTGAAACCGAGTTTTCACTATTATGGAAATCTTAGAGAGCTTGTTCTGCATCAGATTTTTCCCTCAACAAATACACCCATTAGCTATTTTTAATTTTTTGGTTCCCTGCACACGAATTATAGAAACAAACAATTTTGAAGATCTTGTCATATGATTAGTTACACCTGAATTGATAATACATGGGTGATTGAAATTGTGACAAACACTTACTATGGTAGTGGAGAGATACGCCAGTGACGAACTGAAGCTACTGCAATAAGAGTATGAATAGTAGTCATTTTTGCAACAGGAGCAAATGTCTCCTCATAATCCATACCATAGTGTTGAGAGTACCCTTTTACAACCAACCTAGCTTTGTATCGCTCAATTGATCCATCAGAATCAGTCTTGATCTTATACACCCAACGACAACCTACAACACTCTTACCAGGAGGTAGATGAACTAAATCCCAAGTACCAGTTTTATGCAAAGCAGAAAGTTCCTCATCCATAGCTTCTTGCAATGGTCCTCATCCAGTTTGGCGGCTTTCCTTGCAATTTCCAACATGTATCCCGTGTATGCCATGGCTTCTTGCAATGGTCTTACTAGAGCTTCTCGGTTCACTTCAATTCCTCCTTTCTCCATCAAATTAAAATCGTCTGGAAATCAGTGCTGAATTTTCAAATTCAGCTGCAATCACTGGCCTGGTCATGATGAAGTTTCTTCGTTTCTCCTCCTCACTTCCGAGAAAACTTCACATATGACTTGCAATCACTGGCTTGGTCATTGATTTGTGTCATGTCAAGTTTTATGACGTGAGAAAAATGCATGACCCAGGGTTCAAGTTCTTCAGGCAAATCCCATTTGATTTGTCAAGTAGCAGTTTATAAAAGTTGAATGTCTAAAGGGAAGTTGTATATTGTAATGTCCAATGCGCTTCTTGTGGCTTTTTACTTTAATTGCCACATTCCCATTGTGATGCTCTTGGTATAGAGTTTGAAGATTTAATGAGTCTACACTTTATTATGTTGCTCATTCATTTGTTTCCACCTGTTTATGACGTGAGAAAAATGCATAACCCAGGGTTCAAGTTCTTCAGGCAAATCCTATTTGATTTGTCAAGTTAACAATAGCACTAGGAATGAAGTGATACGTGGTGAGTGATAGTTGATAGTAGTTGGAATCATTACACCACAAGTTCAACATATATAAATTACATAGTGATTGACATTTTCAATTAATCTGTAACCTTCATAACTCTAAAAGTTGTGAGTTCCGAACATCAGCTTTGTTGTGCTTAGAGGTTAATTGAATAATTAGTGGGCTTGAGTAGTGTGACTTCATCCTAGATAGGACAGAATCGAGACAAAATGGGGAGATGGGGGTGAGAAATGAATAGAAGGAAGAATAGAGGTGAAGCTTTGGCAAGGAAGAAGTTCAGAAGTAACAAGTAAAGGAGTATACAAGAAACTCCAATGGTCTAACAAGCCTGGAAGAATAGAAGAGACTCGCCGGTATAGATTGTTCCCTATAAACTTTTGCCTAACAGGATACAAGATAGTACTTTAAATTAGAATTAAAATTGTGTAAAGATTGTATTGGCAACCTGCACATATGATTTGTCTTTGTGGAGGTCAAACTTCTGCTTCTTGGAAATTCAAGAACTTAGTTTGATCTGTATTTTATAGCATCAACCGGAGTTCTGTATTCGAATTCCTTGCAGTTGGGGGAATATGTTGAAAATAATTTAATGTTTGGGTGTTCTCGGAGCTTGAACTTGGATATTTAAGTCAACTGTTCCTCTCTATTAGTCTATTTAGGCTGAGGCAGCCTAAGGAAGTATAGTGATGAATGAAGCACTGATGACTGTTGCGGAGATAATTTAGGATAAGATGATATCTTATTTAATATTTGATTTGCAATATTTTAGGGCAGATAATTAGGCTGTAAATATGGATGATACTTATCTTGTACACTGGCAAATATGGCAACTTTGATGTACATTCTCTTATATATAATGAAAGGAACCCCAAGGTAAGGGCATTCAGACCAATTTGATAATGGTTAATCATTTTGGCAGCTATTGCTGGGCTTCACTGGCCAAATGAACAACTTAATAATCTCTTGTCCATGCCTAAACAATCTTGGCAAATTTAGTGCTTTCCCTGAGAACAGATATAGAATTTTAGTTTGCATCCAATGCTATTCAAGTTCGAGCCTAATGTATGTATTAAAGCTACTACAATCTGGGAAATACATGAATTAGAAGGATTTATTTCCACTACAGCACTACTTAGCCTATGTTTGGCCTCCATGTTCCAAAAACTCATTTTATCAAAACTCATTTTTAACCACACATTCTCCCATAAAATAATTTCATGTAAACACATAACTTTTCCTTATTTTTTAATCACACATTCTCCAAAAAAAATCACATTCCAAAATACATTTTCCCCCAAAAATGGGGACTTAATCTCAGCTTCTGATTTTGGTTCCCAATCCTCACCCAATTTATCACTAATCTCTACTAAATAAACTGAAAAGTTAAATATGAAACACTCGATTGACTTTTTGGAAAAAAAAACTAGGAATGATAATTCCTATTATCATGCAGTTCATTTGTATTTAACCGTTAATTTGGTGCCTTGGGAAAGTTTGAGTACCTAATGAAGCAGAACATATGCACAAGAGGAATAACAGATCTAGAACTTCGCGACAAGTTGGCATGCACAAGAAGAATAGCAGATCTAGAATTTTGCGACTAGTTGGATTAAGAAACAAGTTTTAGCACTTTTAGAATGGCACGAGTCCTCTTTTGTATTTGAAAGCTGTTGGAATTATTTTACTTTGGTTAGAAGTTCCTAAAAACAAAAATTGGGCGTTCTAATAATTATTAGACATAGATAACATCCATATTGCATGGATTTTATTGTAGTTTTACTTGAGCTGTTCCCTTGGTAGCAAGGATCCTAGTTGGTCTTGAATAATCTTCTGTGGTCAAAGATTCTATATTTCAAGATTAATTCAGGGTCCTATTTATCCGTGATAATAAGTCTTTTTAGGTCTATATATACTCGTGAAATCTATATTTTCTGTTAATTGGACCATTATTAGCAGTCGATCTGTTATAATGTTTTTTTCCTGGTCTGGTTTCTTGCTCTCTCTCTCTCTCTCTTTTCCAAAACCTTCTACTTTTTGTCTGGCTTTTACTCTTCTTATTTGTTTTCCAATTTCAGCATACTAATTCTTTCTTGTTAACATAATTCGACACTTAAGAAGAAGCTCATTACTTCTTGAGTCATCAACTTCACATCGATGTCTCAAAAGTGACTATACATGTTCTGTCAATTGAGAACAAATTAGCCTTTGCATTTCTTCTTTTTACTTCCTTAAATCTCCAGACATCTCTTCTTTTCCCATATTAAAACCTCTCTAGTCCAACCCTTGCCCCTCACTCACAGCCAGAAGTATGAACTATCCATCCATAAGTTCCATACGCATATCATAAATGATTACACATAATTGACATACATCACTGAGGGCCTTCAATGTGTGAATAATTGTTAGCTGGTTTCTGAACTTCTCATCCACGCAAGCCTTTTGACTATTAGTCCATGTAAAATGGACCCAATCAAGCAGGAACAGTCAAAAATATGCTGAGAAACCAGCGAATTGACATCTTGACCAGGAAATTGAATTTATGAAACTTCATAAAGGTCTGATGAGCATAAAAGTTAACTTAGAGAAAAGATGCATTGAAGCAATTATTTTTGATTTCCCATGGTGGTGCAGAAACTCCTCTTTCACCCTATTTTGATTGCATTTAGATTGGTGAAAAATTCATTTGTGCAGATTGTTGGCTTTGGATAAATTCTACGCCATATTAGATGGAGTACCCAAAATGAGAAAAACAATAGAAGCAAAGACAAGCTCAATTATTTGCAATTGGGCATGGATTATCTACAGAAGTATCTTTCTTGTGCTTACACTGACCTCTGTAATTTACCAACTATAGGGTAAAATTTTAATGAGTTGTGAATACTAACACAGTATATCTGAACAATAGTGAATAATGAGAGATGTGAGAGGGCTGTCCATAGTTTTAAAAACAGGAAGGGGTCTGCCAAATCACCCAACTAAGGAGGTATTTAATTAAAAAGATCTGCCAACAGTCTGGTGATCCCCCAATACTAGGAGTCAAACCTTCTTGTCCTCAAAACGGAATTCATTGGCATGTGAGGTGGCTGTTTCGAAGTACATAGATGTCTCTCCTCCCTAAAACTATTTTTTAGATTAAATGGTTATTTACCCGTAAGACTTTTTGTTTAGATGAAATAGTTATTTAATAGAAGTAGACCCCGTAATAAATTTGGTAGTTTTAAATTTATTTTTAGAGACATTGTTATTTGGGGTATGCAAATATTTACTTTCTTCTCGTTCTGTAAGGATGATAATCGTTATAATGCTGGAAGAGGAGCTCACAAAAATTTGAAACGTGCAGAGAAAGCAAGGACGTTGGTCAGCAAAATACCATGTGAGCTCGTTACTCTGTCCTTCTATACATTTTCAGCACTAGAGTAATACAAAGAGAAAAGATTACTGCATTACTAAGCATGTCGATTTATGTTTCTCTAGTTTATGCATGATATAGTCAAGTTCCAATAGTGAATCTCTTTAGAGAACTGCTTACTTCAGGAGTGACAAATTTTGCTATGTTTCCGTGTCATAATAAAATTTTGCTATGTTACCTAAATCATCATTTCAGTTTGTTACATATATTTGTTCAAGCTGTCAATTGTCTACTCTGAGAATCTGCAACTTCTCCGAGTAGGCTTGACATCGATGCTATGCAGGGTTCCCTTTGTGCTTTATTTAGTTAAAAGAGATGGGGTACTCACTAGTGAGCTTGGTGACCAACCATTCCTTAACTAAAGGATATAGTAATATACATGATAATTCTAAAGCTGGTGATTTTACTCCCGTAACATCTTAGATGAACTAAGAAGACAACATTAAAGCCTTGGTAGCACCAAGTATACAGCTTGATAATAATAGCTTTGCTTAATTCACGTTCTATAAGTGATCCGAGAAAAAACAGAGGCAGAAATGCGTAAAGTACTTGAATTATCTTTAATTATTATTATTATTATTATTATTATTATTATTATTATTATTATTATTTTTATGAAATTAGTTTACTAATATAAAGCCATAACTATAATTTATTTATTTTTACCTGTTATCTTAATTTTTTATTTTATCAGCATTGTGATTTACTGTAATTATTAAACATGCATGCTTGTTAGCAATCATTTCTAGTTTATCATTCTCTCTGTATAGGCAGTTTATATTCATTAATATAAAGGATCTGAAGCTAAAGTTGAATGATTTCAAAATTACACTTACAGCTCTTGTTGAAAATTTAACTGCAAAAGTGAAAGCCTGGGAGGTGGAGAAAGGAATACCATTTTTATACGACAAGGTAAATCCAACTTGTATGTAATAATAAAAACTACCTATACTGCTTCTTCAATTCTAATATCTTAGTTATTCTAAATCTCCAGGCTCCTTTATTACGGACATTGGAAGAATTCACTATTTTACAACAAGAAAAAGAAGAGGAGAAGCGCAGATATCGAGTATGCTTTTATATTGAAATTTATTGCTATGAGAACATTAATGATGAACTTGTGAAATTAGTGTACACAATATTTTTGGTTTGCTATGATTAACTATTTAACTGTGCTACATACTACAGGAACAAAAGAAGCTACAGGATCAGTTAGCTGCAGAACAAGAGACTCTGTTTGGTTCGAAGCCAAGTATGAAAAAACCTTTGGGCGTGAGTAACGCAATGGTAGCCACACCAAACAGTCGACGTCATGGAATATCAGGTGGAAGGGAACGAAGAGAAAGTAGTAAGGCAATCCCCATAAACTATGTTGCTCTTTCAAAGGACGATTGATTTTAGTATAGCTTTCAATTAGAAGTACTACACTTTTCTTGTATGTGAAGCACATTGCGAATTGTTGTCTGGAGGGATTCACCTATATGGAATTGTGAGTTCTATTTAAATTGCTGGTTTGCCTGGAATATTAATTTATGTTCAAATGGAGTGCTTGAAAAACATATTATGAGCTATTTACTATATACTGCTGGATTTTGGTTGGTCAAAGTATAAGAGAATATTGAAATAATTTTAGGAATTTACATATTTTCATAGCAAGTTAGCAACGTATTAAAAAAAATTAGTGTTACATTAATTATGCCCAAAATCTCTTATATCAATTGTTGGGAATTCAAGGATTATGTCTTGCTCTATACCACTTGATATGAAATCAACCATCGTATTGAAATGTTGAAGTTATATAGCACAATAATGAAGCATTTGATTAGAAACAAAAAATAAATGTTTGAAACCCCTCTCTGAATTACAGTTCCGGTGTATCACCATTTGTTTATACCTTTTCTCTGCTATCGTCGCCTATCATATGCAGTGATAGACAAGGACGTCGTGATTTTAGATTTAGTCTTGGGAGGCATGTTGTATATGCCCAAATCAATTGCACAATAGTACCAAAGGGAATATAACCAACCAATTCAAGCCAAAAATATCCTCCTCTGTAAATGGTGATAACATCGAACGCCCAATCTCAAACCACAATTTTAACTAACCTGAGGAAACCACCAAATTTGACCATAGTATACAACAAGAAGTCACCCAGGCAATTCCTCAAACACCTTGTAGACACTAAGCTCATTCATGCACTGAGTACTAAACCCTCAATACACCAAAGCAATTATGAATCCACACCCTAAAAGCACTCGATGAACTAACCAAAAACCACCAACAAATGCTCAAATGTCGTCCATTGAAGAGAGAAATGTACCATGAAGAGAGCACTTACTTTTGTGGTATGAAATGGCAACATCCAAGCAAACCTAGAGAATAAGGTGGAATATAACGAAGCAACCAAGCTATGGAGTGTATAGAATGGGGAACATCTAATAACTAGAAGAAAAGTGAAAATAATTGAAAAGAGAGCCTAGGTTTCACGGATCGCAGGTTTGACTCCCGATGTTCAACGCTTCGAGACTGCACTCACCTTATTCTTAGGCCGGTAAGCTCGAATAACTGGCATACATACATGCTATGAGTAGGATGTCAAGGGAGAATGCTTGCATATGATCATATATCATTAATGCACTGATGGTAAAATAGGCTTCGCGCCTAGCTGTTAGCGTGCTTACCGTGCTGAATGGGGAACTAAGCATTCTCACTGCGTGACACTATGGGTCAAACTGGGGTAGGTGATTATGAGGAAAGTGTGGTTGGGGAGAAGAAAGGGAAGAGATGAGGTTGAAACGTGGGAAGAATTATAGAAGAAACTCGAAGGAGAGAGGTGGGGAAATAATGGGAAAGGGGGTAAAGAAAAAAAAGGGAAGAAAAGAGAGAAAAAAAAAGAAACGAATAAATAAATAAAACAGGGCGTCGTAATGCCCAAGTTTCTGCCCGATTTTTAAAAGAAGTAGCGCCGCAGCGCTCAGTATTCTGTAATTTCTTTTACCTGCAAGCTCTAATGTACCCTATCCCCATTGTCACTCTAGGCTTGATGTTCCCACACTTGAGAACGTACCTAAACACAACAAATAATGTTACTAACATAGCTAAAATATGAAAAACTTCTATCTAATTAAAATTAAAATAAAGGTATAAACTTGAGTTGCCTCTCAAGAAGCGCTTCTTTAATGTCATTAGCTAGACGTTAATGAGGATCTATGTAGATTCTTCAAGGGCAATTTCTTCCAATCTCGATCTTCTTCACCATGATAGTGTTTGAGTTGTCAACCGTTTGCCTGAAATATAGATCCATCTTTCCTTACTAATTCTACTAAACCATAGGGAAACACCTTATGGACCATGAATAGTCCCGACCACCATGATATAAGCTTATTTGGAAAAAGTTTCAAGCAAGAGTTGAGCAGAAGAACTCGTTCTCCTAGTTGGAATTCACTCCTTAGAATCCTCTTGTCGCACCACAACTTTGTTCGCTCCCTATATATCTTTGCATTCTCATATGCTTCATTTTGAAATTCATCAAGCTTGTTGAGTTGAAACAAGCGTCGTGTACCCACTAATTTCATATCCAGGTTCAACTTCTTCACAGCCCAATATGCTCGATGCTCCAATTCAACCGGTAGGTAACATGATTTTCCAAATACCAAACGATAAGGTGACTATGAATGGTAACAAGGTGGGGCGGGGTAGGGCGGGGGGAAGGGTTGGGGCAAATGGTAAGGTGATTAGGCTCTTGACCCGTTCAATTTTTTTTTTTTTAAATTTTTGATAATTTATTTTTATTGCCCACATTCATTAGATTTAGACAAATAGTTTAGTTGTTATTTTCTATTAGAACTAATGAAATTTCTTGAGAATTTTCATCTAAAAGTATTGAATTTTTTTTAAAAAAAAACTAAAAATTAATTGGTGCGGGGTGGGGCGGGGCACCTGTTACCCCTCCCCCCGGCGCCTCGAACTCACCACGGGGTAAAATATCCCGCTCGTCCCCCCATCCTGAATACCCGATTAATCGGGTTAGCCTCATTCCGTTCGGGGTGGGGCTCGCGGGTATCTGGTTTGTCGAGTTTTTTTTTTGTCCTCCCTAAAGGTGACATTCCAATTGGCATTTTAAAGGCTATTCAATTTGTCCATAGCACTTATCAAGTTTATGAGCCCAGTCCTTGCAGTTGGTGTTCACCGTCTTCTCCAGTATTTGTTTAATCTCTCTATTGGAGATTTTTGCTTGTCCATTGGATTGAGGATGATAATCAACTACTAGTTTGTCGTGACACTGTATTTAGCTAAATGAGAATTGAAAAGTGTGTTACAGAAATGTGTACCTTTATCACTTACTATTGCCCTTAGCATGCCAAACCGAGTGAAGATGTTTTTTCCAAAAACTTCAAAACTTACTTTACATCATTTGTTGGTGTAGCAATGACCTCAACCCATTTGGAGACATAGTCTACAGCAAGAAGGATATATACATGGACAAAAGATGGTGGGAAAGGACCCATAAAGCTTATACCCTACATATCAAACAATTCAGCATATTAGTTAATGGAAGCTCGTGACGTCCTGAAATATTCCTAGTGCGTTGACAACAATCACATGTCTTCACAAAGGCGTAGCAGTCCTTGAAAATGGTTGGCCAATAGAATCCCGGCTGTAATACTTTTGAAGCAATACATATAGGACCAAAATGAACTCCATAAGGTAAGGAATGACAATGCTCCATAATTGATTTTGTTTCCTCCATAAGGACACACTCCCTGATCATCATATCCAGAAGAGAATTGGATCATCCCATAGATATGACACACTCCATGCAATTCCAGAAGAGAAGTAGATCATCCCATAGATATGACTTGACATCATGTCAAAATTACTTTTTTTTGGTGAGAATTCAAGTCAGGTGGCATCTTTCCACAAGCCAAGTAGTTAAAAAAATTTGCATACCACATGATCATTAATGAAACTGCTAATAGAAGCTCGTAAGGAAAATTTTTATTGAATCTGATTGTTATCTATCACCTCTTCATTCTCCAACTGCGAAAGATGATCAACAACTTCATTCTCACTACCATTCTTATTCCGAATTTCCATGTCGAGCTCTTGTAACAACAAAATCTACCGAATTAAGAGAGGCTTAGTATATTTCTTTTCAAACAGATATTAGATTGTTGCATGATCTGTGAAGATGAATACTTTGGTGCTAGTGGGATAATATCTGAATTTGTTAAATGCAAAGATGACTGCTAACATCTCTTTCTCTATTGTGGTGTAATTCAATTAAGCTTCATTCAAGGTTTTGCAAGCATAGTGAATTGCCTCGAAGATTTTTTCATTCCTTCGTCCCAAAACTGCTCCTACCGCATAATCATTGGCATCTCACATTGCTTCACATGATTGATCCCAATTTGGCAACATCATAATGAGATTTGTAACCGATTTCTTCTTTATTGTTTCAAATACCTTGAGACAGTCCTCATCAAAGATAAATATTGTATCTTTCTCGAGAAGGTTGCAAATGAGTTTAGCTATTTTTGAGAAATCTTTAATAAAACTTCTGTAAAACACAGCGTGTCCTAAAAAACTATGAATTCCCTTGACATTAGTAGGTGGTGGTAGCCTTATATTGTATCTATCTTAGCTCTGTTGACTTCCAGTCCCTTTTCTGAAACATAGTGGCCTAATACAATTCCTTCTTGTACCATGAAATGACGCTTTTCCTAATTAAGAAATAAGTTATTTTCTTCACAGCGTTGCAAAACTAAAGAGGGATTGTGAAGGCAATTATCAAAAAAAGTACCAAATATAGAAAAATCATCCATAAATACCTCTATGATTTCCTCTACCATGTCTGCGAAGATAGCCATCATACATATCTGAAAAGTGATTGGAGCATTGCATAATCCAAATGTCCCATATGGACAAGTAAATGTCATCTTCTCTTGATCATCTGGTTCTATTGCAATCTGATTGTCGCCATTGATAAGTGTAGTTTCTACACTTATTCGAGGTCCTAAATGATGATATTTTACTGTTTTTTGAACAAAATACTATCTAATTTGTGTTATATTTCATTTCGTAGGTAAAACCTAATCTTTGATGAAGAATTAGAGAAAAGAATTCAAAGATAGCAGAAAATGGCTCCATTGTATCAAATACATAGTTCGGGGACTAAAATGTAATATTCAAAAGTTACGTCGAACCTCACGATGAAGACTTGAGAGTATTACACATCAATTAGATTAGGAAATAAGCCAAATGAAAGAAATATAGTCCAAGTATTATCATATATCAACGTCCAGTCGAAAAAGTTATGCTTCGCATTTTCAGGCTCAGATTGAGACCCAATTTTGGCTTAACAATCTTTCGAATTGGAAATTTTATATTTCTATAAGGATTGTATCCCTTTGAGTTAGCTTTCTAATTCACTTTGAATCACCTCAATCGGATATTGGAAGAGAAAGTTAAGATAAACATACTGAGAGCTATTCAGCTGTCGAAAATCAGGCGAGGCGCGCGCCTTTGCCGGTAGGAGAGGCGCGTGCCCCAGACCTAAAAAGCCTCGCCTGAGTCTTGGCAAAAGGCTAAGCCATGCACCCTAGTTTCTACTAGGCGCGCGCCTCAAGCCAGATTGAGAAAAAAAGGTTTGTTTCCTTATCTTGTTTTGGGAGTTTTTAAGGTTGGTAAAAAAAAAAAAAAAAAAAAAGGGTTTTTTTTTTTTT
>CAIGRO010137928.1:0-21106 GCA_903798355.1 Fraxinus baroniana
GGGTGTAAAACTAGTATATATATATTGTTCTTCTCTAAGGCAACTAATCTTGACCGGTAATAATATGAATTGATGAGGTCGAGAATTTATCAAAAATAAAATTGTGATTTACAGTACTAAAGAAAATTGAATTATTAATAACCAAAATCGAAAATTGCATTGATATTTCTGTCAGTCTTGATAAAGTTACAGATCAAGTAAAAATCAGAAATTTGGATTTTACGCAGAACCAGAACCTCAAGAAACTGCAAGGCAAATGCCAAAATGATCAGGAAGAATTGCCAAAAACCTGAGAATATGCAACAGATTTTCCATTAAGAAATAACAATCAATAAGTTTAGTAACTTAACATGATCATAAGCTGGCCAAACAAAAATAATACTTACTCCAGCTAGGATATCCCTGGATAGTTGAGACTTCTTTTCTGTTCCATCTACAACCGGTTTTTTCTGGGGAAATTGGCGCATCACCTTCCTTATCTGCTCGGCCTTTTGCTTCTGCAGATAGTAGATTAGTATGTTATAACGACATAACGACGATCAGGAGCTGTTTCAAATGTATTGAGATGGGAGATATAATAGTTAACTCATCAAAAGAACGTGAAAAGTGTGATTATAGTGACGGAAATAATTTTTATTCAGCAAACATTTAAAGACAAGAATCACACACAAATAGTGGATTCACCTTCTTTAGTCGTTCTTCTATATTACTTAAGGCTACTGACAGATCAACTTTTGAGAGGTAAAAATCTCGCTCTCTCTTGGCAGCAGAAATTTCCAGAGCTAGTTTCTGCTCCCGAATAGCACTTTTGTATGCTGCAAAAGTTTGAGTGTCTCAGCCCATATCATATCATAATTGCGCACCATAAGATATAACATCAAACACATTGAAAAGATTTATATACCTATCTCTTCTGTAAGATCATCCCATTTGAACTTACTCAGGTACTTGATATTCCAAATATCATGATGGAATCTTGAACGTTTCTTGCCACCTGAACCGAATATGAAAGTGAGAACGATATTATGTAATTCTTGGTACAAAATGAAATCTTGGACTAAATTTTCAAAAATCAATTCATGATGCTAGAGAGAAGCATATAGTGTTAGACAAATGCTGCTATTACTAAATAGTCTCATAAATCAAATCATGATGCCTAAGGAGCCTCAAAGTATTGTTTCGATGAGCAATATACCGATTGTGCTATTTCCATGTGAAATATTATTGAGTCACATCCACAACTATTATTGTACATGAAAAACAAGACGTAGATTACTGATTGTAATTGGGGGCCGTTCAGGTGTGAATGAATACTATGTTATCCAAAAGATATCACAAAATTATAAGTACCAAATGCAAAACATAAGCCACTAAGCAGATGAAAAATGTTACGGAAAAAATTTCCATTTATCATACCTATCTGTTCTCCATTTAACATCTCAGCAACCTTCTTCGCAACAGACTTCTTGGTGAACTCAACCCACCTGCATGGAGGAAATCAGAGTTATTCATTGAACTTTTCACAAAACACATAAAATTAAGATTGAAAGCGAACAAAAAATAACAGTGGCAACTTCTAGACTGAAGTGATCATAGAGTCTTTGAGCATGTCAGTAATATGAGGATACAAGTTACCTATCAGAGAATGTCCTACTCTAAAGAATTTGAATTCTTCTAAGATACAAGTATAAACTAGACCCTATCGCAGAAACACTGAAAGAAAGTCATGCATTGATCAATGTAAATACATTTAATTTATAGAAAAAGAAAAAAATAATAATTGGGGGCATATAAATATACCCTTCTGAGAATTCTTGTCCTCGAAATCCACCAGCCTTTTTACGGTGTGCTCGGGCAGCAGGATCTGCATTACGCATTGCAAGGATCAGGATTGTGTAAATTAGAACACTAGAAAACATCCAATTGGTGAAAAATATCCAAGCTTGACAGTTTTCCATCTATTGTTATAAACAAAGTCCACCAAACAATCCAGTATAAAATTTCTCTTCTATTCTTAGGATAATTGACCTTCAGGGGTGAGATAAATTCTTTGAATTTCTCCATACTGGGAGAGAATCTGACGAAGCTTCAAAGGATCCATATGAGGAGGTACCCGACTTAAATAGCAAACACCACACTTGTTCGCCTTTTCGGTTTCCTTTAGTAACCGCTTCTTCCTTTTATTCTTCTGCTCATCCTTTTTTACTTCATTAGAGCTTGGTTCTTCCTCACCTCCAGAACTTGTTCTTTCAACCACTTCTTCCTCAGACATTTTAACTGATACGAACCCTATACATCAACTTGATTTTTAGCATACTAATATATTGAAAAAGTTCACTATAAAAATGTGAATCAAGAAATCCAGAAAGAAAAAATTCTATAAATCATTACTATGTGTAATGAGTGACATACCTGACCAAGTTTATATTAGACTGAAACCATTTTTCAGCGATAAAATTTGCTATACAAAATTCCAGGTTTCAATCTGGAGTTTCTACTCATTTAGACATTTTATCAAATATCTGTCCAACAAAACCTCTGTTGGGTTTTGCTACCCAAATCCGGTCCATGGGTCTAGGACCGCGGTTTGGAGTATTGGGTCTTGAAGATGTCAAAATAGGATCCAAGAAGGAAAAATGTGAATTGACGGCGATGGATGGTCGCTCAACTCGTGCTCAAGCGAGATGAGCAAAATTGGAGCACAACCTTCGTCGTCCGCATGTCGCTAGAGCGACAGGCCGCAGATTTGCTTCCTTATTTTTCAATTTTACGCGATTTTTGACCTAGTTACCATACTTTAGGGCTTTGGACGGTTCTCCTATAAATACTAGGCTCTTCATTCAGCTTGTTAGCCCTCTAGTTGCATAATTGTATTTTCTCTCCATTGATTATTAATAAAGTATTCGGCTCCTCTGCCAATTCTCTTCTTGTTTTGTTTTTCTTTTAAATCTTGTTCTTGGTTATTAATTGTGCGATCAATACTTCATATCGCGTCATATCCTCTCATCAAATTCCTAACAAGTGATATAAGCTAAGGTTCAGCAGTTTCACAAAGCAAGGATTTGATTCGTTCGAAGTTTTTTGTTATTGATGGCTACCATGAAGTATGACATTCTGCTATTGGATCGCAATACAAGATTTTCGTTGTGGCAAGTGAAGATGAGAGCTATATTGGCACAGATGGATTTGGATGATACTTTGTTGGGATTTGACAAGATGCCCACAACTTAGACAACAGAGTAGAAGCAACAAAAGGATCGCAAAGCACTTTCGCAGATTCATCTTCATCTATCTAACAACATTCTTCGGGACGTTTTGAAAGAGAAGACAGTAGCTGCATTGTGGTTGAAACTAGAGCAATTGTGCATGACCAAAAGTCTGACCAGCAAATTGCATTGAAGCAGAGGCTTTATTCTCATCGCATGGCTGAAGGCGGATCACTGGAAAATCAATTGGCTGTATTTAAGGAGATTGTCGCTGATCTAGAGACGTTAGAGGTAAAATATGATGAAGATGACTTGACCTTAACCTGTTGTGCTCGCTGCCTGGTTCGTTTTTGCCATTTAGGGACAAAATTTTGCATAGTCGTAACACTCACCATTGAAAAAACATATGATGCTTTGTTCTCAAAGGAAAAGCTGAAGCATTTGGTTGGAAATGGTTCCAAAGGTGATGAAGCTCTTGTGGTGAGTGGTGATTGGCGAAGGGGCAAGTCGAGGGTGGATAGGGTCTGCTATTACTGCAAGAAGAAATGACACATCAAGAGGAATTGCGATAAGTTGTAGGGTAAGGGTAATTCAGCTGCAAATATCAGAGACTTCAGGTGAAGCTGACATCGCAGAGAACTATGTAAGTGATGGAGATCTTCTGACTATTTATGACGTGGAATCCAAGCCTGATGCGGAGTGGATTTTGGATACAGCTTGTGAGTTTCATATGAGTCCCAATAAGGATTTGTTTGAATCATATGAAACGGTAACGCAATGTGCTCTTGTTATGGGAAACGACGAATCTTGTTGGGTAGCTGGTATTGGGAAAGTCAGATTGAAGTTGGCGGATGGAACAATCAGAACTCTTGGCCAGGTTCGATATGTTCCAAACTTGAAGAACATTATCTCGCTAAGTACCTTAGATTCGAGAGGGTACACGTTATTTGGTGCATGTGGAGTCTTGAAGGTCCGAAATGGTGTCCAGGTTGTATTGGAGGGACAGAGAAAGTCCCAATCATACATCTTGAAAGGTCGGGCAGAATGAGTGAAGAAACATCAGCATAGATTTGGTACCGTGGTGGAAATACAATTTGGTACGGTATCGTTGGGAATTGGCGCCGGGTCCATTTTGAAGAATACTACTTTTGAGGGATATGGGTAATTACGCTTTGCCATCACAATCTGCGGTTCCATTGTATTCAACGGCTAGGGAGAGACCCATCGGGAATAGGTGACGTGCATGCTTTTAAAGTTGTTGAAGGTGACGAGGCTAGCCAAGAGCCTTTAGTTAAAACATTGAGTGGAGATTCTGCTACAGGGTGTGTTTCGACCCTATTCGAAAAATTTTGAATTCGTTGTGAATTTTGGGAACTCGGGAGTTGGGTTCATTTGTATCCGTGTTTGGATATGGTAGAAGAGGAATAATATTTTTTTGAGTGTTGGAGAGGTTTTATTCACGTTGAAGAGTTCAGCGTGTTTCGCTGCAGTTGGACTTATTTTTCCAATGGAGAAATTTCGGAGTTTCGTTCGTTGCACCGGGATTTGTGTTAGGTAGAGATTGTTGGATTTTGTAACCCAAATCTGGTCCAAATTAGGTTTAGGGTTTCACGTTTTGGAGTATAGGGCTTGAAGATGTCAAAGGTCCAAGAAGGAAAAAAGTCGGAATGACAGCACGGACAGTCGCTCGACTCAGTCCTCCTTTGCTTCAAACTTTGTTTTTCTTGCACACAATAAAAAAATGTGCTCATTAATAGACCACTTCTCATTTTTACAGTTGTAACTAACCTCATATTGGTTGAATTATGTGGGAAGAGAAATTAAAACCAAATGCACGACCAAATCATCAAACAACTCCAGCTTTAGTGCTTTAACTTTGAAGCAAGATGAGACATTTTCATGATGTACTCCCTTGTATTTCTTTTACCCTTATTCCTGAATGAAACCAAGTTCGTGAGAGGCGTATTGGTTTTAGCACTTTCTTTTTGGAAATCATTTCTCAATTTCTTCAGAAAATTCTTTAGCGGTAATTACCTTATCGGACACAGTGCCTCTGAATGTTTCTAAAATTCCACGCTTCATGATCATAAGACTCGTACGGTTTAAACAATCCCAGTTATCCGAGTCCCATTTTTCATCAACAAAACTCTTATCCGTAAGTGCAGCGAGTTGCTCAGTATTTAACGTAAGGTCTAGATCTATGTAATCAAGAACGATCCGAACGTTCTCTTTCCAATCCTTAAAGTTGGTTCCATTAAACATAGAAATTTAGTTGATGTTGGCAGATATGGTAGAAGCGGAGAATTAATTGAATAGAAAATAAATAATAGAATAACATGCTCACCTAAGAATTCATATTGAACAATCAAAATATTTAAATAATTGTGGACCCCATCACAAGAGACAGAATACATTATCGACATTTAGTTTTTGGACGTAAATATTAACTTATAAGTGGTACACTTGGTGTAATAATTAAATATTGACAACAAATATTGTGAAATATTAAGTCTTATCTTTAAATTGACATATACTATACATAACGGAAAAACTTTATAATTGTCATATATTTGTTATGGTGGGTGTGCATGTAATTTGGCCAAATATTAACCTTCTTTTGGGCCAGTCAATACCCACACAAATATTAAGAATGTTTTATTTTGTTCGTTTACTAATATACATTTATTTCTTTACTATTTCCAATAAAAATTTATTACAAGTTATTGATAATTAAATGAGGGTAAATTAGGAAAGTTTTTGGCAAAAATTATTTTTCCAACAATATTAAATAAGATTTTCTTAATTCGTGTGAAAAGGAAAACAATCTTGTATAAATGAGACCAGTATCTCTTTTCTTGTTTTGCCTTTATTTAATTCTTGTTTTTTGATCTGTCGCTGCCAAACGCCACCAAGAAGCATCAAATATAGGTATGAGCTTTTGTTGCCACGATAATGGTGACCTAGTCACCTGCTGCCCTAAGATAAGATTGTCTATCGTGGACGACAAAAGCACTGACACACTCGTGGAAACAAAAAAAAAATCATTAAAACATGCCAATTTTTGGTTATTGAGTAAATATTTTAAAATCCTGCACTAATACTCATATATTGGGTTTTGCTTAAATGAAAGTAATGCAAACCAAGATTTAGCTTTTCAGTTCTTGGAAAAGGAAGAAAACCGGATAAAAGTATGTATTCACTGTTTGATGCAAAAAGTTCCCAAGCTTCGTTCGAGCGACGAGCGACTGATTTGTTTCCTTATTTTTCGATTTTACGCGATTTTTGACCTAGTCACCATGTTTTAGTGTTTTGGACGGTTCTCCTATAAATACTAGGCTCTTCATTCAGTTTGGTAGCCTTCTAGTTGCATAATTGTATTTTTTCTCCATTGATTGTTAATAAAGTATTCGGTTTCTTGGTTATTAATTGTGCGATCAGCACTTCATATCGCGTCATATCCTTTCATCAAATTCCTAACCTCGATAACTTTTTGTGACCAAGCGGACGTCCTGTTCAATAAACATTTTTCACTGTTCTGATTTCTTATACACATCAGCTAGTTTAGTCGTCTAGTTCAGCGGCGGATGTCCGGTTGGGTCGTTTGATTGGGCAGAAACCTTAGGCGTTTTGATTGCTATAAATACCACTTCACTATACATTCATAAACAACTAAAAGAGAATTTTCTTATGCAATATATTCGTGAAAAACCTTCTTTGAGTTTACATTTTTACATTCATTTCATTTATTTTTTTATAACAAAATTTTTTATTGATTGAATCAAATTTTTAAAATCATCATATTCATCAAAGTTTCTCATTTCTCTCTTGGTACTTAATTTATCACAATTATTCATTAAAGAGAGATATATTTTGAGAAGATTTTTGAACATATATTGCATTTATTTCTTCATCATCTTCTCATTGAAATATTTTGATTGATTAAATCTAATTTTTTATTATTATATTCATCAAAGTTTTTAATCTAACACTTAAGCTATAATTTATTACTATTTATTGAAGTGTTAGCATCTCTTGGTACTTAAATTGTTTGTATTATTTATCAAGAGAGGTATTCCATTGTAAAATCACTTTGATAAAGTGTGGGTCGTATTGAAGTCTCTTAAAGATCAACATTGTATAATGATCACCGCTTTTTATTGTAAGTCACTGTGTGGGTCATATGAAAGTCCTGTGAAAGCTCAGTAGTGGGTCGTGTTGAGGTCCCATAAATCTCAATATTATGTAAGGATTGATGTTCCTTATTTGCAAGTTACTGGAAGCGTTTTAAAGGGTTGAATTGCCCCATAAATCAATCAATATAGTAAACAAAGTCTTGTTCATGCCAAAGAGCTTGGTAACGGAAGACGTAAATCATTACTTTGGATTGAACCTCCACAATTATATTGTTTTCATCCACTCTTTCTTTACTTATAGCTTTTATATTTGTGCTTATTATTTGAATTGATTTATTTAATTTTTNCCAAAGAGCTTGGTAACGGAAGACGTAAATCATTACTTTGGATTGAACCTCCACAATTATATTGTTTTCATCCACTCTTTCTTTACTTATAGCTTTTATATTTGTGCTTGTTATTTGAATTGATTTATTTAATTTTTACTTTGTTGAATTTAGATTAATTCTTCGAAAAAGTTTTAAAAATCAATTCACCTATCTCTTGATTAGTTATTCTTGGGCTATCAATTCATACGTGATTTCTCATTCTATCTGTCATTCCATCGTCAAAAGAATGCATAGAAAAACTGTAAAAAAGAGGTACATCAAGAAACCATAATCAAGAACAAGAAGTCTAAGATTAAGAATCCACAATCAAGAATCTGCAAACAATCAATCTTCGCTCTTCATTCTAAATGGATCAATGTATGTTTCGCGCTTTTATTTCTCTTGATGATTGGACATGGAGGATCTTGGCATTGAAGAAGGGTTTAAATATATCACGACTCATGGATTTCAAATTTCTAACAAAAACCCGTATAAATGGTGAAAGAAGTATGAAAACCAAAAATATTAATAGAAAAATCATAGTAGGGTAAAATTAATAGAAGGCTAAAGTGCTAAGTACTGAATTTAATGCAAAAGAAAAGAGAAAAAAGGAATTAAATACCTTACCAATGCTCAAAGAGGATCAGAGTCAACGACGATTTCTAGCACGCTAGACGGTGACTTGCCAGTATAACTATCTAATTTAGGTTGGCGTTGATATTAGGGTGTTTATTTTTGCCTCTAAAATCATCTCTAACGGTAAATCAAATTTGGTGTAACACTATTCATTTACACCAAATTTGGTGTAATTCATTATTCCACATTTTGCCCTTCATTTTCTATTACAACAAAATTTTATTCCATCTATATCGCTTTTTGTGTAAAATTTTATTTTAAGAGTGTCTCCAATGGTTACACCAAATTTGGTGTAAAAGTTGGAGATGCTCTAAGCCACGTTTCGTGAAGGAGTTGATATCGTCTGCTAAGTTTGAAGTCATAAAATTTTAGGGGTATATTCAACTTGAGATTTTTTTGAAGATTTTTAGACTTCTTTAATTTATAGATTTTGTGGACTTTTACAAATTTGTATGAAACTAATTGAAGTCTTTCATGGACTTCTATAAACTTTTATCTTAAAACTTTTATAAACTTTTATAGAATTCATGTGACCTTTGAAAACTTTCATTTAAAATAGAATTTACATGGATTCCCCCATAAGAGCTAGAGGATCAATCTCTATCCCCTTTCATCATATAATAATTTTTTGAAAAGAACAACAAAAAAATGAAGTCACCATGTGTGTGTGTGTGTGTGTTCATTATCTAATAATGATATTCAATATTATCAATACATGAGAGTCTGAGACCTTTAAGAAATAACTAACTGATCAGTATGTTTAAATTAATTATAAATTATTTTTTTAATATAAGATTTTATTACAAATTGATATTTTACATAAAAAAAATTGGATGAACAAAAAAGAGAGAAAGAAAAAAGAAAAGAAAAAGAGAACAAATATAACAGACAGAAGAAATGATAATAAACTTTTAATCATGGCTCTTAGTTTCATTGAAGGAAAGAACAAAGAGAACATTTAAAGGATAGAAAATATATATTAAAAAAATATTTTGTCAAAATTTCCCAAAATCTTGGGATAAATGATAGATAGTTTTTCAATTTTTTTTATTTTTTATTTTTTTAGTACCCTAGATCTAGAGACCTTTATGTTGACGTTTTGAATACCATAGGACTTTTAGAGGCTCAATTGAATACATTCTCCTTAGCTTGAGTTCAGTGGTTGCTATTCCACGTGGTCGGTTCATGGCAAGTTGGCAACGACCATTATACGTATTGTTCTTTTAAAAAAAGAACTATGTGAAATAATAAAGGGAACAATACATAACTCATACATACAAGAATTACATTTCAAAATTAACAAACTTGTCAGATTATTTCAAAATTCAGGCGTTAATTCTAACTAATAATACATATAATCTATAATTAATTGGAATTAATTATCCCCATTTAATTAATAGTATCTCCACCCCCCCCCCCCCCCCCCACCTTCCCAAATCCATTTTCACGCAGAGAGAGTTGGGTATAAGGATTTCCAAAATGGATTTTACATTTTGATGATTTCCAACCAAAATTGAGGCCGGAGGAGGAAGTCTAATGACATGGAGAGCAAGGGCTAGAGTTGCAATTTATTTAGGCTGATCATGGACTTAAATTTGGGCCAAAGAGGAATATTGGACCAAGAGTGATTTAAAATAGATGTTTTGTATAAAATTCGACCTAGATAAAAAAATATTGAATTTTTAAGATTAAAAATTGTTTTAAACTCTTATATTAAATGTTTTGCTAGACTACTCGACGGACGTAAAATAAATTCTAAAATTTGAAAGTAATGCCGTAGCGACACAACTTAAGTTGTAAAATTTGCATTTTAAAATTCGGGACTATTGATGGTAGAGGTGAAATTTTGAATTGTCATGGTTTTCGTTGATATTCATAAGATAAAAATCTTCATAAACTAGGCTTTTTTGGAGCCGTATTTGTAAATCGAAAGTGGAACTCATCTTGTGTTTTTTTTCCTTTTCCATTCCAAGGAGCTTTTCGAACCCCCGACAACATTGTTCGTAATCATGTGCTCTAATCCTCCAAGCTACAAGCCCCACCTTATCTTCACTGGATCTATTCTCGAGAGTACCCTAAGAAAAGAAACCTTTCCTCCCCCCTCGTCAGCCATTTCATTTCGAGTTAAAAAGATGTGAAAGCGTGATGGAGTTTGCATAGCAGCCTCCCAGTAGGAAGCTAGCAAGACGAGTTATTAGCTCTCTGGTATAGTGCTCCCTTAATAAATGCGTCGTTGTTCCTCGGTTGTGAGGGCTCAAATTTTTATTTTGTTCCTCCGAATAGAACATGGCCACAGGGGTGGCTACCACTACTATCCATTAGACATACATATCGCTTTAGCTAGTACATGGAAGTGTATACCATGATTCTTTTGTCTATCAATAACTACATGCATTGTACGATGAATGTGAAGAAGTAGGCTATTATCTCAGCAATAATGAGCCAAACTAATATTTGCAGTGAATCCTCGTGTGAAGCAGTCATGCATTTTGAATAAATCTTTCTCATTATTATAGCAGATCTTTCGAAAAAAGGAGTTTGCATTGAATAAAGTATACTTCGACTTTCTTATGCTAGAACTTTGACTTGGAAACATAAAAGTATTGTACGTGCTTTTTTTTTTTTTTTAAGATTGGATTTCGTATTTGGATATTATTTGTATCAATAATCTGGTCTATCATAGATTATTATTCTGAAAGCTTGGAAATAGAAGTTTTTCATAAATAAGTTCGTTGAAGGTGAAATAGTAAATAAAAACTAACTTATATGCCAATAATATTATAAATTAACGAAATAAAATATTGTGAAAATTATTATTTATTTTTACTTTATAAATGAAATATAAAAACTAACTTATACGTACATTAAAATTTTTAATTATTTATTTGGGGCTCGTTTGCATTTTTTAAAAGAAAAAACTAGAATTACAGTTGCAATTAATTCTTTATTTTTTTTTTCTTCTTTTCTTTTTGTTTTATTTAAAGAGGAAGATATTCAACATTTTACAAAACTTTTTTAAGAAAATTTGAAAAAAATGTTGTATTCTGAAAAGAAAAGGTCATCTAGAAGGATTTCTCACCAAAATGAAAGGATATGAATGTATTTCATAACAGGGACAAATGTCAAGGATGTTTTGTGCCAATTACCCGAAATATAAACTTCGCAAAAGTCAAATTTGAATGTAGAGTGAGGCCGTTCATCTGCATATTTTAGAGCATGTTTGAGTCTCCTTTTTTTGCACAAAATGAATTTTGGAATAGTATTTTGAAGGATAATGTGTGGTTAAAAAATAAATAAAAATTTTGAATTTGCCCGTAATATTTTATTGAAGAATATGCAGTTAAAAATAAGATAGAAACATGTATTTAAGAAATAGTGGGGAGGGCTTAATGTAACTTTGAAATTCTAAGTATGAGATTTGAGAACTGATACACGTACCTGCAGGTACGTGTACCCGACCCCACTGCCCCCTCACAATAGGGGGGGGGGCAGAATTTTTAATTGGAGGAGAAAAGCCATGGGCCCCTCACTTATGTGAGGGACGGGTACGTACCTGCAGGTACGTATGGCTTTTCTCATGAGATTTTGCCAAGAAAAAAGAAGACGAAGTTTCATTGTAATCAAACACGTGTTGTGATTTTTAACTTTCAAGGTGCACGACAGAATTATTTAATTAGTCCCAAAATTCTATATTTTTATTACTTGAACACGAGAGAATATTTTACAACTGGCTTCTTTGATATTTTATAAAAGGAATAATAGCATAAAACCCCCAAGAAACGTTTTCCATTTGTGATATGTCTCATACCTATTGGAAATCAGAGAAAACCCCCCTATTCGAAACCTTTTGTGCGAAAACCCTCCTACCATCAAATTTTCCATTAAAAACAGTAAAAATGTCAAAATTAAAAAGTAATAATTGCAATTTTAATATCCAAACTTTTTATTCTTTTACAAATTATACTCAATTTTTTTTATGTACCATCCACAATCTCAAACCTTTAAAACTTTATTTCCCATTCCTCGACACCTCCGACACTTAAATTGCACATTCCAAAATAGACGCCGCCTCCTCAAACTTCCCCAAAACCTGTCATTTTCGAAGAAAAAAAAATTGGGAAAATGCAAGCTAAACTACATATGTATATAAGAGAGAATTGGTAATCAAGAAAGGAGATTAGAGAAGGATTAATGGAGATTAATGGGATTTAATTACTTAATTAATAAGATTAACACATAGCACCATTCTCAGCTAGTCAAGTGTGTTAGAGAGAGGTGCTTTCAAACCTAATGAGAGAAAATCCCATTTGGTTGCCCACTTGCTTTGAGATTTCTTGTATTCTAGCTATGACTTCAGTCTCTTAGGTGCTTTCAAGTCTAAATCTTTATTTTCTGAAGTGCACTAAAATTTAGTGCGTTTGTTGGTGTGTTTGTTGGTGAATTTTGAATATTTAGTAGTGTTCTTGCCCAGTTCGGTTCTACAGTTTCAGCTGTGGGTAATAGGATATCTCGGATCTTATTTTATTCACTTTGTCTTTCTAAATTATTCTTGTAATCTTCTATGTTAGGATAGTGGCTATTTAAATTATTTTGTTTCTTTATTCTTAAGATTATGTGTAGCATCAGCCTTGTATATATACAGCTCACTTTGTGAATAATAATATATAACAGAATCATTCTTTTCATAGACTCTGTATGGTATTAGAACACTAAGGCTAACGCCAACCGTTCACCTTTTGTTTTCAATTCATGGCCTCCAGCACTCCAACCACATCGCCATCTACCGACTCTCACACCACTGTCCTTAATTCTATAGAAAACACCACACACCTCATTGCTATTAATGTTTCAGCACAAGCACCTCTCAAACTCACCTCTGCAAATTACACAGCCTGGAGGCTCCAATTTCAGACACTTCTCATCGGATATGACTTGCTTGGGTTTATTGATAGAACGAATCCATGTCCGCCTTCCACCATTCATAACAATGTCTCGAAGCCCAATCCAGATTATCCCTTATGGATCCGTCAAGATTAGCTCTTACTCAACGCCATCGTTAGCTGTCTCACACCATCCCTAATCCCATTTATTGCTACTGCAAAAACATCCTATGATGCTTGGACGACTCTTTCCAACACCTATGCCAAGCCGACCCGCGATCGCATTCTTGGTCTTTATCACTGAATTTATGCAAGGTATCAAAACCACTGTTGATGCACTATCACTTATGAATGTCTCAGTTGATTCAGAAGATGTTATCATCAAGGTTCTTAATGGCCTCAATGAAAACTATAAAGAACTCTCCAATGCTATTCAAGAATGAGAAACATCCATCTCCTTCAATGAACTCCATGAAAAACTTCTCAACCATGAAGCACAACTGGCGGTCCAAAATGGATTCATCATCTCCTATCCCCGCTACGGCTTTTCCTGCTATTCGGTCTTCTCCACAAAATCGCACATTGTTGTCCCAGCCAACTCGTGGTCCACCCCGTTCCTTTAATTCATCTTGAGGTTAGTTCACTCGACCTCTGCATGCCTCCTTCACACCTCGGACTTCCCTTCCTGTCGGTAATCCAAGACAACGCTTGTATCTCGGCTGTTGCTAATTGTGTGAACAACCCGAACACTCCGCAAAATGTTGTTCCATTTTCAAGCATTTACCTTGGACTTCCACTGTCCAACAGTCCCGTTCCCTGCCTTACTCAGCCTACACGACACCTAGTGCTCACACGACCACTCATCCAACGACTTCTCCAACACCGTCTGAATGGATCCTAGACTCTGGTGCTTCTCATCACGTCACTACTGATCTTGCGAACCTCTTCCTTCACTCACGTTATAATGGTTTTGATGACATTGTCATCGATAATGGTGAAGGTTTGGTCATCACTCATACTGGCTCTCTCAATTTACCCACTTTATCCTCATTGTCCTTCCCCAATACTCTTTGTGTTCCAACTATGACCAAGAATCTTATCTCAGTTTCCCAATTATGACACTCTAACAATGTTGATGTTGTCTTCCCCATGTCTAGCTTTCAGGTGAAAGATCGTTAAACGGGGGCTCTTCTCCATGGACCATATAAGGATGGTGTTTATTATTGGCCGATCGTAGCGGGCTCGTCGGCTCCACCACATGCTCTTTCGTCAATCACTCCATCCATGTCTTTGTGGCACTCCCGTCTTGGTCACCCTTCCCAAAATTATTCATCACTTAGTCTCGTCTAATGTTTTTTCTTTATCTTCCCAACTTTTATCACCGCTTTCCTATAACTCTTGCAAAATTGATAAAACTCATGAGCTTCCGTTTTATGAATTGACACTTTCCTCTCGACACCCCTTGAATTAATTTTTTCTGATGTGTGGTCTTCTCCCATTCTCTCTGTTGATGGATTTAAATACTACGTTGTCTTTGTTGACCATTTTACTAGATACATATGGTTGTATCCTCTCAGGCGAAAAGAAGATGTTCTCGTCACTTCTGTCAAATTCAAGTCTCTTGTGGAAAACTACTTCAAAACAAAAATTGTTACCTTATAAACAGACAACGGGAAGGATTATATTGCACTTCGTTCCTTCCTTGCCTCTAGTGGAATCACACATCTCACAACACCTCCACATACTCTGGAACACAATGGTTTTTCAGAACACCGTCACGGTCACATTGTCGATACCGGTCTCACCCTCCTCCATCAAGCGTCCATCCCTCTTACTTTCTGGCCCTTTGCCTTTGCCACAGCTACCTATCTCATCAATCGAATGCCCAAATCTAGTCTATCCATGATGTCTTCTTTTGAAAAATTGTTTGGTCGTTCGCCTAACTTTCAAAAGCTTCATGTCTTAGGATGTCAGTGCTACCCATGGCTACGTCCGTATACCTTTCACAAATTGGAACCTCAGTCTCATGCCTGTGTCTTTTTAGGCTACTCCTTAACCCAGAGTGCCTATCTCTGCTATGATCCATCAACCTCAAAAATCTTTACTTCTCATCGTGTTATGTTTGTTGAAAATGTGTTTCCATTTTCCATGCCCACCTCATATGTCCCTCACTCAAGCCCTTTGTCATCTTCATCTCTTTCCTTTAAAGTCCCGTCACCTCGTGTGGTGGTGGTGCTAGTTCGCCTCCTTTGCTCAATGATGCAATCCAATCCTCAGTCTCGCCCACAGCCTCCAATGATGGTCCCTCATCGTCGAACTTTGCCTCTGTCTCTCCCATTCCTCAGGTTACTTCCACCTTACCTATAACTATCCCCAATGGCCACCTCATGCTCACACGCTCAAAAAATAATATTCACAAACCGAAAAGTATTGCCTTGTCTCTTCTCATCCCTATACTACCACTGAGCCCACTAGTGTAACTCAATCCCTCACTGATCCACAATGGCGATGTGCTATGTCAGCTGAGTTTGATGCTCTCCTTCGAAATGGTACATGGGATCTTGTTCCTTTTAATGGCTCGCGGAATATCGTTGGTTGTAAGTGGGTGTTTCGCATCAAGCTCAATTCTGATAGATCTATTAACAAATATAAAGCTCGCCTCGTCGCCAAGGGTTTTCACCAACGGCCTGGCATTGATTACTATAATACTTTCAGCCCAGTTGTAAAGCCCACTACTGTTCGTCTTGTTCTGAGTCTGGTAATGTCACGTGGTTGGGCCCTTCGGCAACTTGACTTCAATAATGCTTTTCTTCATAGTCATCTTGATGAAGAGGTCTTTATGGCACAGCCCCTTGGCTTTATCGATGTCAGTTTTCCCTCTTATGTGTGCAAACTAAAGAAAGCCATCTACGGTCTCAAGCAAGCGTCTCGTGCATGGTACCAAGAACTTCGCAATTTTTTACTTCAATTGGGCTTTGTTCATGCCCCGTCGGACACCTCTCTCGTTGTGTTCAACCGTGATGGTGTTCTTGCTTACCTCTTGGTGTATATTGATGACTTGATTCTTATGGGTAGCGACACTGTCTTTGTTTTTCGCATCATTGTTCAGTTAGCTGCCAAGTTTTCCATCAAAGACTTGGGGTCCCTTTCTTGCTTTCTTGGTATCGAAGTTCTTTCACGCCAACACTCGTGCTTCCTCTCTCAACGGAAGTACATTGTGGACTTAATTGCTCGGCACAACATGCTCTCCTCTAAATCGGTTCAGACACCTCTTGCAGTTGGTACTACACTTTCACACGCCCTGACAAAGCTCGCCTCGTCACCAAGAGTTTTCACCAATGGCCTGGCATTGATTACTATGATACTTTCAGCCCAGTCGTAAAGCCCACTACTATTCGTCTTGTTCTGAGTCTGGCACTGTCACGTGGTTGGGCCCTTCGACAACTTGACGTCAATAATGCTTTTCTTCATGGTCAATGAAGAGGTCTTTATGGCACAGCCCATTGGCTTATTGATGCCAATTTTCCCTCAGAAAGCCATCTACGGTCTTAAGGAAGCGCCTTGTGCATGGTACCAAGAACTTCGCAGTTTTTTACTTAAGTTAGGCTTTATTCATGCCCAATCAGATACGTCTCTCTTTGTGTTCAACCGTAATGGTGTTCTTGCTTACCTCTTGGTGTATGTTGATGACTTGATTCTTACGGGTAGCGACACTACCTTTGTTTCTCGCATCATTGTTCAGTTGCCTGCCAAGTTCTCCATCAAAGACTTGGGGTCCCTTTCCTACTTTCTTGGTATCGAAGTTCTCTCACGTCAACACTCATGCTTCCTCTCTCAACGGAAGTACATTATGGACTTACTTGCTCGACACAACATGCTCTTCTCTAAATCGGTTTAGACATCTCTTACAGTTGGTACTACACTTTCACTCTATGATGGCTCTCCCTCCACGGACGCCACTTTGTTTAGACAGGTTGTTGGGAACCTTCAGTATCTTCTTGTCACACGCCCTGACATTGCGTTCGCGGTCAATAAGCTCTCACAAATTATGCATGCACCATCTGAACATCAATGGGGTGCTGCCAAAGGTCTACTTCGATATCTAAATGATACTCATGATCTTGGACTTCGCCTTAGTTCAAGCTCCTCTCTATCCTTACATTATTTCACAGACGCTGACTGGGCTGAAAATTCTGATGATCGTACGTCTACAGGGCCTATGTTCTCTTTCTTGGTCCTAATCCCATCCCCTAGAGCTTGAAGAATTAATGCTCTGTGGCTCGCTCCTCTACTGAAGCTGAATATAGAGCAATTGCCTCTGCCGTATCGGAAGTTCAGTGGGTTCGGTCTCTACTTGCTGAACTTGGTATCTCACTTCCCTCACTACCGGTTATTTATAGCGACAACATTGGTGCCACGTATCTATGTGCTAACCCCATTTTTCATTCCCACATGAAACACATCTCCATTGATTATCACTTCGTTCGAGATCTTGTTCAATGCTCTATGCTTCGCGTGTCTCATGTCTCTTCCACTGATCAGCTTGCCGACACCCTTACGAAGCCTCTTTCTCGAACTCGTCTGCGCGACTTAGTCTTCAAGATTGGTGTCTCCTCTGGACCACCATCTTGAGGGGGCCTAATAGGATATCTCGGATCTGATTTTATTCACTTTGCCTTTCTAAATTATTCTTGTAATCTTCTATGTTAGGATATTGGTTATTTAAATTATTTTGTTTCTTTGTTCTTAAGATTACGTATAGCATCAGCCTTGTACATATACAGCCCACTTTGTGAATAATAATATATAATAGAATCATTCTTTTCATAGACTCTGTATTGGGTGACACGTCTCGTCTGCAATTCTAGTTTCAGATTGGGTTTGTTGGTCAGTTTATCACTCCACAGGGGCTGGTTTCAGTTCAAAGCGTTCATCCAGTTTGGTCTCAAGTCAGTTTTCCATTTCTGATTCTGGGATTCTATGTTCAGCTTCTGTTTTGGTGTTCTTCTAGCTTCTGTGTTCGCATATAGCTAGTTTGGTGTTCAGTTTCTGGGTCGGCTTCGTGTGGTGTGGGTTGGCCAGATTTCTGCTGCTTTTGGTGGTATCGTCTAGCACATGTGAGCTTCCAATTTTGTTGTTTTTCAGCTTCCAGGATTAATGGAGTTTGCATGTTGTGGAGGCGATTGACTGTAGTTTGGGGAGGTTTGAAGAGGCTGTCTTGGAACGGGCAATTAAAGTGCCGAAGGGTGGAAAATAAAGTTTTAAAGATTTGGAATTATGGATGGTATATAAAAAAAAAAAATTGGGTATAATTTGTAAAAGAATAAAAATTTTGAATATTAAAATTGCAATCATTACTTTTAAATTTTGACATTTGTACTGTTTTTAATGGAAAATCTGACGGTATGGAGGGTTTTCGAACAAAATATTTCAAATAAGGAGATTTTTGGCGATTTTCAATAGGTATGAAAGTATATCACAATGTAAACGTTTCTAGAAGGTTTTTTGCTATTAATCCTTTTAATAAACATTTTCAGTTTAAAGTTTGAATTACTAAAAAAAAAAAGATGAATTTATTTATTATATATATACATTCAACAAAAAAATTCTATAATAATGTAATAATCTAAATTAGCAATGGAGTAATCCCAAAAATATATGTCTGACATATTTGTAAGAAATGTTCATTCATTGTATTATTGCGTCAAGAAATACAAGTTTTGGACAAGAATTAATCTAGTTGTACAACCGAGGTTGACAACCTCGGTTGACAATCACTCACATGGGGTGGGGCCGTTTTATTATTTTTGGCTTTTTTAAACATGCGGACCCCACAACAACCGAGGTTGACAACCTCGGTTGACAACTACTCACATGAATGTGGGGTCCGTATGTTTAAAAAAGTCAAAAATAATAAAGCGACCCCACCCCATGTGAGTGATTGTCAACCGAGGTTGTCAACCTCTATTGTACAAGTAGCATAGTCGTTTGGACAAATAATATAGAACCTGGCCTATGCAGCTTGAAAGGTGAAACGTGTTAGGCCTAGAGCTGTAAATCGACCACACAAGGTCGTTTTGTCATTTTGTCTGTTTTTTTCTTGAAAAAAAAAATGACAACACACAAACAAATTTTAAAAAACAGGGCTTCAGTAAATGGGTTAAGGACAAGAAGAGAAATGACAAGTCTCGTATTCTGTGCATGTGTCATTCGCTAAACAGGTGAAATTATTTTACATCTCTAATGAGGAGCGTCAAAGGAATTATTTTTTTGAAGGTTCAAAGTAATCACGCATTCAAAAATCATTTTTTTTTTTTTCAAGTCGGAGAGAAAATGTAGAAAATACCCAATCGTAAGTTCTTCCATAACTCAGAATATTTTTTTTTTTCAATATATCTCGATTAATTCAAAATATATTTCTGAATTAAATTTGAATTTTAATATCAATCTCAAGTAGAAGTCATAAATATAAAAACAAAATGATATGGATTGTCCCATACCGTTTAATTTTCCTTAGACAATTCATGTGAAATCACACATTTTCCTCAAATTCTTTATAGAGGTGTTTGATGATATGGTAGGCAATGCATTTCTCATAACTCAATCCACCAATTTTATTTTTTATCTTTTGTCTTTCAATCTTCCTTACTATTGTGAAGCATAGAAACTTTTAAAAGACTAACATTCATATTTCGAAATTCTTTATTTGACCCGAAAACTTAATTCTCATTTACATAAGTTGCTATATGGGAAATACAAACGAGTGAACAATCAGATCGATACTCAAAACAGTAACGAGTGAAACCTATTTATGCATTGCTTCATTCCTCGTATGGGTGTGCACCAGCAAATGCCACAACCTACTTTGGACATCCATGCCTACAATATCTAGCATATGCAAAATTAACCGAGGTATCTGATTTTCTAGCTAAACAAATGTCCTCTTACAAGGCTAGTGCCTCGGCATCGTTCAAACAGAAACGAACATCTACTCTCTTTGCTAAAGCTACCATAACGAATCCAAAGATATCGAAGTTCTTGATATAATCAAGGTAATAAAGGGTGTAAGACGTAACATGGCTTAGAAGTCAAAGTTCAATCGTTATTAGTGTGCAAAACGTCACAACGTTTCATTATTTCATTTTTTTGCATTTTCGCCCAAGTTCCAACGTTTCAATGTGGAAAACGTCGTTTTCACTAAATTTCAGTGTAAAATGACCAATATACCATCAAATTTAAATAAAGTGAAAAGAAAAATAAAAAAATAAATTATAATTACACTCCCAAACTTTTTAAAAAGTGCAAGTGAGTCCAAAAGTCTTATTAAAAGGTTTAAGCACAAAACGCTCATACGTTTGACACTTAATGCAGAAAACGTTCCTACGTTTCAAACATGTTTGTATTTGCTCAATAGCACAAAACAGCCCTATGTTTGACACTTATTGCGTAAAACGTCCTTACGTTTCATTTCTTTTTACATTTTCGTCCTTATTTCAACGTTTCATTGCGAAAAACGTCATTTTCAGTATTTTTCAATGTAAAATGACCAATATACCCTCATATTTAAATAAAATAAAAATAAAAATAAATTACAATTATACTCCCAAACTTTTTAAAAAGTAAAAATAAGTTTAAAAATCTTATTAAAACATTAATACTATAGGAACGTTTTCCGCATTAAGTGTCAAACGTGGAGACGTTTTGTGCTTAAGTCTTTTAATAAAGCTTTTGGACTCACTTGCACTTTTTAAAAAGTTTGGGAGTGTAATTACAATTTATTTTTTTTTCTTTTCACTTTATTTAAATTTAAGAGTATATTGATCATTTTACATTGAAAATTAGTGTAAATGATATTTTTCACATTGAAACGTTGAAACATGGGC
>CAIGRO010137934.1:0-13076 GCA_903798355.1 Fraxinus baroniana
GTGATGTCTTCAAAAATAACTAAAAATCAGTCAACGATATTGCATAGCCAACTATACTACGGCACGTGTCTTGCACGTGCCTCCAACTAGTAATCACTTAAAAGCATTACCAAACATACTTTTTTTCCAGGAAGGAGAGGGAGGTGTTCAATGATCATTAACTCAAGACATAATAAACAAGTTCAATTAACCTCAGACGCGGAAAAGAAGCTGTTGTTAAGCATTGTATAATCATGCTCACTATATAACAATTGCTGAATTGCAAAGTGAAAAGTTCAGTTAATAATAAAAAATTGAAATCAAACAGTTCTTGTTCAGTATTGTTTCATCTACACATAATTTCAGCTATCTTTAATGTATGTTCTTTTATACACAAAGCTATGAATTCGAAAACTGGATGAATTTTTTTTAAGTACAAATCAAATATGTGAATCATCACCTCTCGGATATGGTTAAAAGAGAAAAAAGAGACAAGCAGCAGTTCTATAGCTCGAAGCATGGCATTTTTCTTCATTCATGACAATAGAGCACAAACCCCATAGTATAGCAATTCACGCATATTGCCAAACAAGGAACTTACAAGAATTTATTATTTCGCTTCTCAGGATGTTGGGGAGGCATAAGATTCAGGTAGCTTCCTTGAGATGATGGACTGCCAGCCTCTGATGTTTCTGTTTCGTCCTCTGTTAGAAAAATAAGTTTTGCTGGTAAAAGTAACTAAAAAATTTTCTTTGGTGAAAAAGAAGTTTGTAAGGTCTAATTCTTTTTAAGTTTAGCCAAGCATGAGTATTAAACCAAAACTCACGTTCATGTATTAGTGTTCTAAAAAACCATAAAGGCATCCAAATTGGCTACAATTAAAGGTTGAATATGCTCTTGAAAAAGTAAATGGAATGTATAAACATACCAAAGAGTGATTTGATTGTTGGCCTCTTCGGCTTGCTATTTTTCTTCTTCAGTTCAGCTATGGAAAAGAAAAGAGATCTAAAATCAATAACAAGAAGAAATATATCATCATTCAGAAAAAACCAACAATTGTGACGGCCACACCTGCAAAATTTAGCCGCAGAAAGGCCATGAATAGCATGCACAATATAAAGTATAAACATAGGGAGTTTGTGAAAGCCTCACAAACATGACATTCTAACATGTGTGTTTTTGTAGCAACATGCAAGAAAGTTTGTGCGAGAGAGAGAGAGACCGACCCATTCCAGGCACTTGGTAGTCATTCACGATTTCAAAGTTCTTGTACGTGTAACCAACAAAGTTAATATCTTTGGACGAAATCATCTACACAGTGGAAGGAACAAAATAAGTGCAAGGATAAAACAGAATTGAGATGAAGAAAGTATTCATAATGCATTCGAAGATAGTCGTAAAGCTTGCTGGGTTTGCAACAAATGGAAAACCTAATAAAATTTGACCGAGTACACGACATTGAACAAAAACTAGTGGTCTAGAATCTTAAAATGGGAGAAGAATGTCTCTAACAAACAAATGCAACTTTGGGCTAGCATCATAATTTCTTATGCTCCAAAAATAATTTCTAATTTTATTTTACAAAACTGAATTGGTCTATTGCTTTGCGTATTTGTTTATTAGAGTTTAAAGTCAAACAAACACTCTTTGTTTGGGAATTGGGATGAAAGTGGTGCATTTATTTGATTGTCTAGTTGTAATTACACCTGTAACTTAGAAGACAAATACAGCTTTTCATTTGCCAATTTGAAAGGATAATATAGGCAAACAAATGGGAAAACAAATAAGTGGCAACCAAGTATCTTGGAGTTCTCAACACATAGGAGTAAAGTAGATGCATCATATCTGTGGAAGTCGTGGATGCACCCAAATATAAATTGACTATGTTGCACCATAGAGAGTACATCTTGGAGTATTAGAAGGGATATTATTATATTGAGTCTCTAATTTTAAAGTGTATTTTAGGAAACATTATTAGGGTTTGATTTATTAACTTTTCTTATTTTCTTACTTAGAATAGGGTCTTTTTAAGCCCTATATAAAGGGGTCTTATGCAATGTAATTCACAACCTTTGATAATGAAATAAACTGATTTCTCCCCCAGTTTCTATCTTCCTCTCTCCCTCTTCTCTATTTTTCCCCTCCTTTCTCTTCTTCTCTCCCCTTTCCCTTTCCCCTTCTCCTACAAATGTTCTATTACATCCTGCATCAGTACCTTTCTCCATGGACCGGATTTTGATGAAGTGTGAGCTTGGGTATCAGACTGCGACCAGAAAAAATCATGGTTACCTACATGCCTACTTGCAAGAAATCTAAAAGAAGTAAAAATAACAAACCAATCTCACTGTAAGAAACTTAATACCTCTTCAAATTTCTCAAAATTTTGGGTGTCCAGCTCATTTTTTACTTCAGGAATGAATGCAGCTTCCATATGATATATTCTGTCCCAGTCAATTCCCTTGAACCAGGGGTGAGCCTAAGTCAAAAAAGAAGCCCAGTAATTTACATAATTTTCCATCAACTCCTGGAATTGATAAAAGAACATAGCATAGCACACACCACACAACACCTTTATTTCATCAGCGCCTTTTGAACCGAGCCTCTGGTTGACATTACAAAGTAGTTTGCTTACAAGATCTTTTGCTTCTAAAGATAGCTTTGCCTCTTCTGGAAACTTTAAATGTGTTCTCCAATTCACTATCTGCACATAAAAATAAGTAAAATTCTTGAGTTAATGTAATCCTTATATGTTCATTTACTTCCTTTCCTATGTCAAATAAGCATGGGCACAGTGGTAAATTTTAAATCTGAAATGAGAACAGATCAATGTGGGTAATGACTAAGCAGGCCCCCTGTGGGGAGTGCACACAACAGGTTAAATCTCCCATTGTTCCTCAATAGCTTAACAGAAGAGCAGCTTGGTTGTTTACCAGTTGGTAGTGGTAGTAAGTATGATCCCACTTGAGGAGAATTGTTTTACTCTGAAATAACAAATTCACAATAAAGGATCTTTCTTCGATGTTAAGAGTAGGTAGCATGTTACCAGTCTTTGAATCCTTTGTTCTGTAGCCCTGGCTCTATCTATATCTAGCCAAGATGTCCTATCAACATTTCAAACATGCACTCATTCATCTCTCAAGAGGTCGAAATTGCCACAGGCAACTATAATAATGACAAGGAAAGAATGTCAGCTACTAGTGTGTGTACTTGCTCTGCTTTCTATGAGGAAGAGCTTGAGGCATAAAAACAGAAGAATACGTAGATAGGCTGGTACACAACTGTGTAATTCCCTCATTCATGATGAATAATACATTAAAAGGAGAAATTCATCCCAAAACCCACAAGCCACCCCAAGTCCCATAGCTTTTGGTCTACCATCTCCATCTCCATCATTATTTTTGCTACTCCTAGAGAAGGAAATTCCCCTTCTGGCCAATTAGGGGAGGAAGCGTTTCAAACCCTTGATACCATGGGCATAGTTACATGTTCTAGTCTTCTTAAGATACAGGCCCAAGGTTGTTTTCAATTGATCTGTTCCTAGAAGCACCCGAGAGAGAAATCTTCCTCTCCCCAGCCATTTCAGGTTAAGAGGTGAATGCATGTTGATTTCTATAAGTATAATTCATTGATAAGCATGAATTTTGGGAGGAGGGATATCATAATTGAGGTTCTGTATAGGATGTCGTCTAACTTTCAGTATTTTCTTAGGAAAAGGACAGTGAGGCATGCTTTTATTATCCTGGCATCTATCTATTCATAAGCAAAAATTTCCACGACCATGTGACATGGCTGCAATAGACTTTGACAAACAAGTTCCTAGCACATTTGAATATCAAACCGTGAACGTAGAAAAGAGATGAAAAGAGCATATTGACCAGTTACAATCCTTGATTAGTGGGGACAACAAAGGCCTCTTCCATTCCACCCCTTGGATAAATAAAGAGATGCAGCAGAACTTTGGGATTTTATTCCATCGAAATGTTGAAAGTGGTTTTTTTTTTCCCGTCGTGTCAAAGGTTGTCAAAGATTTGAACGATGAAAATTAGAAGGAGTGCCTCATCAAATTGATCAGGTCAAGTAGGAACACGATTCATGTCCACCAACCTCTTGTGAAATCCTCTATCACTCCATCCATGCAAGAGTAGAGAATCTGTCGTTCTCTCGACTTTGATACTAAGTTCCAGGAATTTGGAATAATAGAGGATTCATCTTGTTGGGCTTCCTACTTAAATGCTTTCAGCAACAATAATTGGTAGTTGAGTGTGTGTCCTGCAGAGTCCTCTAGTACGAGCAAAATGTATACTAAATACTCAACTCCCTTACCTTACATGACTAATTGTCTAACAGTACCCTGAACCACGCTCATGTACCAGTCTAATGGGTGAACATCCCCTTGGAAATAGGTGGAAAAAGATCCCTGCTTGAAAGTTGGGGGTGTGTCTTGCAGTCAAACTCCATTTACCTCTGCACACAACAGCCAGGATACTTTTACACACTTCTGTACATTTAGCAAGGGAAATGCCACAAATACTGGATCTCTTGCTCATATCTGCCTTCAGATCATACACTCTCTCTAAAATGCATGTGTAGTAACAGTTACTCTTATTCTATACTAATCAGAGACCAAATGATTAAAGAGAAGCATGAAACATGAATAAATAGAAGTGAAAATTTTGCAGAAGCCATAGACAGGAACTGAGTAAAGACCAGATATGCAATATTAGAGAAAATGTCGCAAAATACTCAACAATGGAAGTATTAAACTTACCTTCCTACAAGTCGACATAGGATCATCAGAATAAAAAGGTGGGTATCCCACAAGCATTTCATACATGATAGCACCAAGTGACCACCTGCGGAACAATGACTTGCCTGATGTTGCAATATAGGATGTAAATAATCCACTTTTTCTTTTTATGGACTGGGTGTGTGGGTGAGGTACACTTTGGGAAAACTTCTTTTCTTTCACGTTTTACAAATAAAGCACAGATGATTGCATAAATGAGGCTGCTTCAAGGGAAAGGAACAAGCAAATAAAAGATGTTACCAGACTTATTGAGCATGAATATCGTTTAGTAAAATCTGGACCTTTATTTCCCCACATGGAATTAGTACACTCTCGTGTTGGAATAATAGATGCAGTTCATTTTTTTAATGTAATAAAATTCCATGGTCCAAAAAGGCATGCAAATAAATTCAATCTGAGTTTATCAACATGCAGAGTTTAAAAGGTCACTCATATCTATGAAAGCAAAAACTAAACGAAAAGAACAGAGATGTAAATAAAACAATAAATGCTCTCTTGGTACAAGGAATGAACTACTAACCAATCACATTCCATTCCATAACCTTTCTTTAGCAGAACTTCTGGAGCGATGTAATCAGGTGTACCAACAGTGGAGTAAGCCTGCAAGGATCCTCATCCGATATCAAAAGCAAAACTAATGCCTCAAGCACCAGTCTCAAAAATAACATTATCACAACACTAAAATTCATTCCTCCATATTTTCAAGTCCAAAATGATTAATTGTTCTGTAGCTCATTATGTCCATTATATGAACCATCCAATTACTTTTTCTTTCATGTTAGCAATCAACATTAAAAAAATCTCAGTAAATTGAGAATAAGAAAATATGTGCATGTTTGGAGTTTAAAAATTTAATTAAAGATAGTTTACTTATATAAGTTTGGCCGTAGATAATTTTTTTTTTATGATGATCAAGTTGGAAATAACAAAAGTTACTTACCCAAATACAACCGCTACTTTACTATCAGAACAACATTTTTATAACTTAGAGGTAAGAAAAAAGTAACCCATCCAAACTTTTTGGGAAAATTCTTTGCTTAAAAGTAAGTCTGACTTGGCTTATCCGAACATGCTCTACAAGGATAATTGACTTTCTGTAACAGTGAAATGAAACTTACAAGCATCCGCCTATTTTTCTGCCAGTGTTGTAATTGTTCCTGTTGTGTTCGTTTAGGAGCTTGAGTACGTTCATCTCTTCTTGAAGTTCCGTTAAGGCTCTCGCCAACTGAAAAGTCCTCTTGCAGAGTACTGCAGTCCAAAGGTTTACACAGGCCGAAATCCGATAATCTTAAATGACCAAATTTATCCAGTAATAAGTTGTCAGGCTTAATATCTCTGTAGCAAATCAACGTTAACAAAAGCTGTCAGACTAACTATAACACGCCAATGAAAATGCAGAAATCAAGAAGGAATCAACTTTAAAATCAGGCATCCACAAACCTATGTATATAATTATGTTTGTGGATAGATTCAATAGCTAAAACTGTCTCCGCTATGTAAAATCTGGCCTCCTCATCAGTCAAGGTATCCTTTCTCATAAGTAAAGTCATCATATCTCCACCAGGTAAATATTCCATTATAAGATACAAATACTCTTCATCTTGAAAAGAACAATAGAGTTTGACGATGCAACTACTGTCCACCTCTGCAAGCAGGTTCCTTTCAGCTTTCACATGTTCCACCTAACAGGAGGAAGAATCTAAAATCCTTAGTCAAAGGAAATGTACCAAAATCATCTGAAGATCAAGAATCACATACCTGGCCTCTACGAAGCATTTCAGATTTCTTAAGTTTTTTCATTGCATACACCTGACCTGTTGTCTTCTCCCTACAAATTCTAACCTATGCAAATCAGGAAGCAATTATTAGGAACTTCCTTTTTGTGTGAGATATAAGTTCTTAGAATATCTCAAGGCATCGACCAAATACATTTACACATGGAGGAACCACATAAACAATAAAAGAATATGACGCAAGAAAGAAAAGAATAGGAGCATAATCAATGGCATTGCTGCCTAATGTCTAGAAAATGTTCACTTGAATTTCCCCCCCTCTCAATTCACTTGAAAGAATGTCTACAGACAAATCATTTCTCCAACATTTATATCCGTCCATGTCAGAAGGAACCTGCCTTTCTATTTTCCCTTTCTTACTTTTTTTTCCCTTTCTAAAAAAGAATGTAATATAATAAGAATAGTATTCTACGCAGAAAACTCCAGTACTAGTGAACTATGCGGTAAAATAATTATTATTCAGGACAGGTCACATCAAGCCAAAACAAATAACTTTTGAGCATGAATTTGCTACTCATTGATGCATCCTTGCCTGACATCGTTACTATACATCTACAATTTAACAAAATACCAACAAGATGTTGAATTTTTTGTTTGGACAATATTCCCCAATTTAACATTTTAGAGTTTAAATTCTAATCAATAAGAATCAAATTGACATAACCAGAGGTAGAATGAGTTTTCATTCAATATGAAAAACCCAACTTTGCAGAAGAACCCAAAATTATTCCTTCATTTTCAAATTGATTTCCCTACTTCGAAGTTTTACTTAGCTGAAATTCATATCAGATGGTGTCGTTTACTTGATGAGAGTGCCTTAAAATTCTCTTTATAGCTTTAAAACGGAAAGAGGGGGAATTTATAATAACAGGGTGGTTTTTTTAGCTTATTTTGGTAACAGGAGAATTTTAGCTACTTCCGAAAACCATAAAGAGTTGAAATCGACAGAAAAGCTGAATTTTCAAGTCAACTCCAACACGCTAAATATGCTGCCAGACAAATACTACTGCACACTTTGAAGGGATGCCTACTTAGTCATATGCTATTCAATACTTCAGCCATGTAGAAAATGATCAAAACATAGAGATATTAACGTTTTCAATTGAGAGAGGCAACACAAAGAGTCATGTGACCTCAAAGGGAAATTGCTTCAGATGCTCAAAATCTCGAGCAGTAATAAACTACACTGTTGAAACAACTTCAGAATCAATATTTGTATTAGAAACATCAACACCTTTTGTATTCAGCTTTTAATAGTTATTGCACCCAAGTGCACGCATTAAAGACCCCTATTCTAATATGTTGCCCTATGGTGTGTAAGGTGTCATGGAGAGAAAAACAGAAGTGTTTATTTGGCTCTTCAAGATAAGCTCTTCATCATTGGTAAAGGGTGAGATGTCAAAACCATCAGTATATTTAGCTGTTATGCTTAGCATCAAAACATATAGCAATTGCACCCAAGTGACGACAATAATTTTAGAGGGTCATAAAATAGCACAGGAACAAATTGAATACAAACTTCGTTTGGGAAGAATTTATTAACGGTTTATTTATGAATGGATTGAAATGGGTTGTGGATATTACTTTTGGGTCCATTAGAATGTGTGGTTGAAAATGACGTTCGACATTTTGTAAATGATATATAAATTTTGCCAATCAAAGATTAAATAGTAAATGTGGAACTAATTATTGAAAATAGAGATCTTATTGTTTGGTCGAGTCAGTCATATTTTCATTGAAAATCTTTACCTCCCCAAAAGCACCCTTGCCAATCATTGTCAGTAACTCAAAATCATCAGCACCCATTTTGTGTCTCTGAAGGCGCATATATTCAGTTTCCTTCTTCTCTAAAAATTTGAATAGGTTATTTTGATCTTCCTCTGATACATCAGCATCAGCTAGCTTCTTCTCGAGCAAATTTCTCCTGTTTGCACACAATTGAAAATAATTACACATTCCCATACAAAAAATATAGTAAAGTTAAAGATAATACCACAGCAAATAGTTTGGACTCAAAAATATGATGCACTGCAAAGTAAATAACACTGAACAGACGGGATGGACCTACAGTGGGGTTAGTTGGCGCATGCAACTCTCCCACTGGGTTTGGATAAAATCTCTCTCTCTCTCTCTCTCTCTCTCTCCCCCCCCCCCCCCCCCCCCCCCCCCCCCCCCCCCCCCCCCCCCCCCCCCCCCCCCCCCCCCCCCCCCCCCCCCCCCCCCCCCCCCCCCNNNNCAATGCCTGCGCTTCCGCCGCCACCTCTTTCCCCCGCCCCCCCCCCCCCCCCCCCCCCCCCCCTCCCCTCTCTCTCAAATACACACATTGTGAATGCTTTGCACAAAGAGATATGTGGTTTATAAGAGTCCATATCTACCAACTACTCAAGGACACGTTCAATGTTAAAAACTAACAAACCAGATTAACTGCCTGATGACGAACCCTCGTAACAAACTATCACTAATCTTATATGAGAAGAGAGAAGAGAAAAAGGAGAAGATATAGAAAAAGAAAGGAAGAAGGGGAGAGAAATTATGTATTTTATTCAATCATCACAAGTTGTCTTACAATGAAAAGCACTCTCTTACATGTACTAAAAGTTCATAAAGAACACATGGAAACTACCTAATAATAATCATGAAAGGAAACATAGGAAAATCAACCTAGCCTCCATTTGGGAAGAATTTATAAACGGTTTAATTTATATATAGATAGAACGTGTGATGAATAAATGAGTAGTACTTGTAGATCTATTGGAATGTGTGGTTGAAAATGAAGTTTGACCATTTATAAATAATTTATAAATTTCGCCAAATTGAGGCTTACTAATTACAAAAAAAACTTATATTCTAATCTATGGCAAATCTTTCCATAAACAGTTTTCTCCATCACTGACTAATTAGACTTAATACGGGTTGCAGGCAACTCCCGTGCTCAAGGTCCAGAGAGAAAATAGAAGTACATTGAAATGTGTTATTGGGGCACATTATTGCTAAATAAAGAGAATTATGTTCTTTCATATTTATAGTTTTGCTTGTCAATGTTATGCAACTCTTGTAGGCATGGCAAAATAGTAAAATACCATATTCAAATTACAAATAACTTTTTTTGAACAGGAAAACAGTAGATTGAGAAATATATTTGATAGCATTGACATTGAGGTCATAAAAACATTTTCAAAGTATGAAACCCCAATGGAATAATTTAGTGTATCAGAAAAATATTATTACAAATATTCTTGTGTTATTATCTTGTTAGAAACTTTTTATTCTAATGACGCCACTACACTGCATACCATCTCTGTGAACAGAAGGTTTATTGGCTTATGGTGCAATATACCTACTTTTTTATGAAGTATTAAAGAATACATCAATTCGGAGCAAAAATCACTTCTTCCTTGTTTTTAAATCAAATGATGAAAAACAGCAGTTAAAGAAAAACACCCCCTGGACCTTGAAAGCAATTTTCCTGAAGTCATTATAAAGTTATTACTATATTACTAACAATCTGCTTATATACATGCAAAATACACTTCATCATATCTGTCATTTAGTATCATTTGCTCCACAGGTAGTGCTTACAGAAAAATGCAACTATAGATTAACATTTATGCATTTCTTATAAAGCCAATATTTGCTACAGTTTAAAACCAGTGCTTGATTTGAAGGGTAGCAATGACAGCAATAAAAAGTTAGGGACTAAACAGCACTTCCATTAAGCAAAAGCTCTATCAAAGATTATGCATAATGGGGCAAAATAAGCGTATCTTACCCACCATAAGAAGGTGTCGGTTAATCTTAGAACAGATTTCCACTGTTGCTTTCAAACAAAATACTGGAACTGTAAACTTTATTGACGTGTAAATAAAAGAAAAGGAAGAGGCACTGATAAAATTTTGCATACGGTTGAACTAGAGCATGCTTGGTATTTATTTTTTTAATCACTTCAGGTCAAACCTACTTTTTATCAAATGGGACCAACAAGTACTACTCATATATCTTACTACTCGTTTCTATCTATTTATAATTTAAACAAATTATAATGACCTACCAAACATACGCTAAATAACAATAAAACATTTGAGGACTCAAAAGAAGTGCAACAGACTATGTTTTTCAGTGCATGGGCTTAAAGAAACACGAGTGCTTCAACTAAAAAGATAAAAAGTTTCAATAGGTTTCCAATGTTTTCGTTCCACCAACCACTTTGTTCCAGTACTTCAAAATTAAGATTTGAATTGCACTTCGGAACTTATACAAGAAAGGAAATCAAACCTACTCTTCAAGATGAATTTGATATTTCCATCCTAAACTAAAAGAACTTAATGTCATTCTTATACATATAACAAGTAAATTTTAAGGGCGTGTTTGAGCCACATTATTTTGGAAGATTGTATTCTAGAATAGTAGATTGATGGAGAATGTGTGGTTGAAAAAGAAGAAAAAACTATTGATGTGATGGAAAATATTATTTTATTGAAGAATGTGTGGTTGAAAATGAGAATTGATTTACTGTAGAATTTGAGAATCCGTAACAAACAGGCATTAAGGGTTTTTGGTCTACAGTAGTAAACGGGTTAAGCATGTGAAGGTGAGATTAACATCCTTACCACAGTCTCATCGTAAAGTAATCTAACCACACATCACATGAGAAAAATTTGAAAACTTCACATTAAAGCAACTACTTGCGCGCATTCAGATTACCAAAGCACATATCATAAGCACATCATTCAAATGCAACTTTACCAACCATTAAATCATGCCCTTGAGCCTGGAAATTATCTAATGGAAAAATAAAAGGCATGATATGAAGCAACAAAATAATATTCAGATCACATGGCATACCGCTCTCTCCTCTCCTGCAAATTCTTCATCTGCTCCTTGTAATGATTTTCTATGAACTGCTTTGCTGCAGCCACCCTCTGTTTCGTAAGATTCGAGGCCTCCTCAGATGAAAGCTGCTTTGAATCTTCCCTTTCACTTGCCATTGTATCCTTCTTCTTACTCGATGTCCTCAAGCGATCACGCGGTTGAAACTTCTGGAACCAACTTCTCGTAGCCATTAATTACTTTCCCGCAGCTTAAGAGGTAATTTATACAGCCTCCAAACGAACTTCTCATTCTAAACTGATTCCATTCATTTCATCATGCCAAAACCTACCACTGACAAAAGTTAACTTTATTACTCTGAACCAGCACACAAACGTGGAGATACTGTATCTACAACAACTCTCCCAAAAGTCAAAAACTACCAAAGACAATAATTCGCATGAAACTTTGAAAATTACAAAGGAAAAAAAACAATGACCCTTAACAACATATGAGCACACAGAAAAATCTCGTAATTCAACCACCTGTGAAAGGAACCGATCAAAATGCACAAAATTAAAATTCAATATATCTACACAACTTTTAGTATCTAGATTTTCCTATAAAAAGTAAGTACTGAAAAAATCAAGAAAAAAAAATCGATAACAATATTATCCAACAAAGGCGAAGCAATAGGCAAAGTGATCGGCTTACCGAAAATCTTCTTGTCGAGGAGAGAAAGACCCGATCCGCGAAATACATCTTGCGCGTATACGTATAAAATTTTAATTATAAAAAACCCTAATTAGCAGTCGCCCTGTATTTTTCACTCTACCGTAGAGTTCAGAACTCAAGCAGCAGAGCCCCGGTAAAATATTTCTGTTCTTTAATTTCTATTCTATTGGAAAGCATCATATTCACAGTTCCGTTGGAATTTTCCGATTAGGTTTTTAGAGTTTAAGGTGAAACAAATCAGTGGTATTTGTGTATTGAAGGCATGTGTTTGCGTTTTTGATTCAATTGGATTATTAAGTTTCCTCAATGCTTACTTTGAAGATTGTTTTTACTATGATGCAGGAGGAGTATCAGTAAGGATGTATCTCCAATTTTACATTAACGAAAACGGGGATAAAGTTTACACCACCAAGGTCTGCCTCTTCATCGACTCGATTCTTGCAGTTTTTGTGCAAAGCTATGATTTTCCGCGTCATTCTCCAATGTTTGGGACGAGAATCCCGCTGGAAGATTATATTTTAATTACTTTTTTTTCTTTATCTACATTTTTATTTACATAATTGTAAATCCTTAAAACTGCTATAATTATATTTTAGGTAGTTTTATTTGCATGTAATGCCCAGGAAAAAAATGAAATCTTCATTACTAGTTTCAGTAAGTAGGAAGTTTGAGAGTTGAATTGATTTTAATTAGCCTTCATTGTTGTACTTACTGAATGACATTTAGTGCATAATGTTAAGGGATATAATCCCACATTTTTAGAGAAAATAAAAATAAATTATATGCATACAATGGAAAAATAATAGATAATTTGGTGCTTGCGCAGGTTGCAAATTATCCACTCGTATCGTCTACTATTTATAACTTCTTGTAGTTTGAATATTATTTTGTTCAAATATTTACTGTTATAGAAAAAGAAAAGTAAAAAAACCATAGTGTTTCGCGCCGATTTCGGT
>CAIGRO010137947.1:0-13610 GCA_903798355.1 Fraxinus baroniana
GTCCACCATCTTATAATCCAAGAATCGGCCAACAATGAATTTCTTGGCCCCGGCATCTTCAATCTTATATTTCTGATCCAATGACTCTCATAGCTCCTTAGCAGTTTTCATAGTACTACACATTGTATAGCGAATCTGCTAAACTGTTCATGATATAGTTTTGGCACAAAAAATCCGAATGTTTCCACGCATCAAGTGCACTAACAGCTTGAACATCTCCCTCACCCTCTTGAAGTTTTAGAGCACTTTTAGTCAAGAATCACGCAAGATTTAAGGTGGTCAGATAAAACAGCATTTTCTGTTGCCACCTCTTGAAATTCAAGTCATAGAATTTCTCCGATTTTTCACCATGATTAATCGGAATAATAACCGTATGGCCAGTTGTTTGACTCACAACATGACTAGTCACAGTCTGAGCCACAACAGAACTTGGCTCTTAAGCCATAGCAGAGCCTATAGCCTAATTTTCATTAGCCACAGCTTGGGCTACATCCATGTTGGTTGAATCGGTTGTCATTTCTGAAAACGAAACAAATATTAGTTTTCAATAAATCAAACTAAACAACTTATCTATAATAATAATCGGTTTTAAGTTTGTTAGATAATTGTTTCTAAACTGGATACCGTATATGCATTCAATACCGTATATATTACAGTTACCGTATTTGCAAGAGTTACCATATATACAGTAGTTACCATATATGCAATAGTTACCGTATTTGCAAGAGTTACAGTATATGCACCAACAACCATTTATGAAAGAGTTATCGTATTTATAGCTTAAATACCGTATATGCAGAATGGACACCGATTTTACACACTTGATACCAGATTTACAGTTGAAGTTAGATATATAACAAATTCAATGATTTGTTAATTATACTAAGTAATAACAAGGAAAAAATAATAATGGTTAAACTTTTAATAAACGGTAATAAACTTTTAACTCGGGGAAAGCAGTATTAAACCTGAGGCCTGTGTTACACACAGTTTCCTTAAAACAGATTCGCCCTCTCATCATACGTGCTTGAGGTATAATTTGAGCGTCTGCTTCCCAAGATACAACGGTAGAATAGTAGAATCTGATCACTACAGATTTTACACCGACGAACTGAGTTGGTGCTCGAACAATATCACCACAAAGACCAAAATAAAAATTGAAAACGAAGACAAACTCGAACTGTATGCAGATGAATTTTCAGATGAAATTTGTGTGATGAAAACTGGAAAAAATCGAGATATATAAAGATTTAGATCTTGTCTTGCCATTCACTTCATGGCAATTACCACAGGAGTTTTGGAGACGTGGACACTCCTAAGTGGCCAATTTTGCTAATTTTCGTCCGACATTCGTGTATACGCAGGTCGCGCCCGCACACAAGTTCAAGGTCCGAATCTCATTTCAGTCCATGATTTGCAGTTTTGCACCCCCCCGCGCCCACGCGTGGATAGAGCCTCTATGATACACATGATTATACCATTCTAAAGTGTAATCCTTTATAAAGTTGTTTTAGTTTTCATTCACTTCCTATATGGGACAAACTCCTTATTTTAGTTTTCCCACCAACATAAACTCTTTTTAAGTGGCACGCTTTGAGCTTCAATTTCTCATTCACCCGAGCATCAATTTTGACAAGTAAATATGATTTCGATGTACTAACGGAGGAGAAAGAAAATCAATCTTTATCTTCCAAAAATACCAAACGGGTCCCAATCAAAAAGCATGCCAAAGTCAGCTATATAATCATTTTTTTTTTCCAACAGGTTGTTGCTGTCATTGTAAGCCTATCTACATGCAACCATTCAAATGTTAAGATATTCACATTTCATATTGTCAAAAGGATTTCTGTTTTTTTCTGAATGAAATTTTACTTATACTTGTTTGTGTGGATTTGTTCTGCCCTTCTTGCTCTGTTAAGCTATAATATAGAAAGTTTGAAATCACAAATCACTCGATCATCTGAACTTAAGACAAACGTCAGTGTAGCTCGTGGAGTAGATAATTTGCCTAATCTACCTTACTGAGCAGGAGTAAGAGTAGGGGAGGAGGGTGTTGGGAGAAATAATTCAAGCAGAAGTGTAGTTATGTTATTGGCTCTGAATCAGGCCTTTTCTGTTACGATTTTGATTTTAGTAGTATAATTTTACAGCTTACTAGTTACTACTCAAATTAGGCGGGAGAATTAATCCGGGACTTCTTTGTTGATACAGCGGAGAATCTTAAAAAGTAAAGTTGTAGCTCTACATTGCTTTAGGTTGTTGAAATGAGAAACTGATCTCTTTTAAACTAGGCAATAAAAGGATATCATGTATGGATTTTTAGAATCTACCAGCTTTAATTCTGAGATCTCTGTTTCCAGGATGATATTTGCAGATCAGTAGCTAATAATGGAGGTATAGATGCAATTCTTCATTGTATTGACACTTATGCAGAAATGGAAACATCCTTGGCTGTTTCTTCTGTGTGTTCAGTGTTTACCCAATGAACAATACAAGAGAAGCACTCCCCATGAGATTCATATTCATAGATACAGATGGGCTAGAACTATTTTTCGGTGGTAGTTTAACTTTTAGTTTAAACTGCACATGGCAATATTGCTGACCAATTCTTTGGCAACATTCAGTCGTAAAACGAGGTAAGGAAAGTAAATAAGACTCAGTAGTTAAAGCAGCTTATCGCTGTTGAGAAAATAAGTGGAAAATAAATTGGAAGCTAAATGTCACGGGACTAGTTTTGTTACGCTCGAACAATTAGAAATCGTGCGGTCTTAACGTGCACTATTCCCGTCCCTCCCGAGAAAACGTTAAATCAGTCTTTCAACACTCACAAATAATTTAACCAAGTGAACCCATGTTTGGTACACATTAAAATTTTCATTCTCATTCTTCTACTCATTTTCAACTAGACATTTTTCAATAAAATAATATTTTCTATCATATCAATAATTTTTCCTTCTTTTTCAACCACACATTCTCTATCAATCTACTATTTCAAAATACATTTTTCCAAAATAATGTGGTTCAAATACACCCTAGGATAAATTACTACAACTTTAGGCAGAGAATTTGAAGTAAGGAAAATATGGAAAACAAGTAAGATTGGAGAAAACTCTCTTTGTATAGAAATAACTTTAATCTTATTATGTTTTTACAAATGAGACTACACTTCTATTTATATGCAAAAACCTTGCAAATGGCCTTGGAATAAATGTTCAAGATTAATCTTCATCCAAGAGTCCTCATTGGTTGCAAGTTACACTAAACCTCCTTAGACCATGAGGAAACAAAGTTGAAATTTGCTTCATTGCAAGATATATGTCTCTACAACTCACATCCAAATGGACATGTCCCTAGATATGGCAACGGGGCGGGGCACCCTCGCCCCGCCCCGCCACTCCACTCCCCCATCCCGCCTTAGATGGGGCGGGGATCGGAGCAGGGCGGGTGCGAGGCACGGGCTTGCCCCGTTTAATTTTTTTTAAAAAACAAAATTCTAGTTAACTAATATTTTTTTTAATTTGTCGTTAATTATATTTTTTTATTCTTCACGGGGCGGGGCACCCCGACCCAGCCCCGTGACCCAAGGCGGGGCGGCATTCCTTGTCCCTACCCCGCCCTGCCAACCCGTCGGGACGGGACAAATTTTTTTGCCATCACTACATGTCCCTTTCATAGTGACCAATTTTGCCTTTACTTCCTCCTTTGGCATTTTATCTTGCAAGTGGCACTAGTGGCCAATTTGAACAAGTTATCCGCTTGTATCCCAAAAATATCCAGCTGCAGCCCATGGCATTTCTCTTGCTGGAAATGGTAGTATTTTCCTTAAAAAACCACTTTAATGTGCTGGAAAACTGTCCATATCCTACAGTTTGTGTGTTTGTTATGCTGCATGCGTCCTACCATGACTGCAGTCTGTGTCCTGCCATGTCCTGACTGCTTCCTATGTGCTGCTTGCAATCTGTCTACGATATCTATCTGCGTTGCTGATGTGTCATAGTGCATGTATGCACACCTAAATTTCCTAGTCACGAACTGGACATGTCGCTGTGACCATGGACATCAATCATCTCCCCACCAAATTAGGCGACGCCCTCATCGCAATGTACTGCTAAAGTTTAGACCGAATTAACCATAGGTCTACTTCATTTTCTCACTTAGTGACATGACATTCCCGTGTCTTGCTAAATCTCAAGTCATTACCTTGCGATCCGTAACATAAAGATGTGAACATCAATTAAACATTGGTTGCAATATGATTGTGAATGTGCGATTAGAGGCATAAAGCAGGTTGTGTAGTTTTGCACCCCTATTAGTGATGCATGTTTTTATATCAGATATAGCATGTGATTAGCAATTTTCACATTACTTGGTGAATTGCTGTGTGCATTGGACTCACCATGTTGCATTTATCTCGAGGCAGGTCATGTCCATTATATGCAAACTGTGTTAAGATCCCCTGAAAATGCAGCTGGTGCTATTGAATCTGGAGCTGGAGACCGTGCTATTCAAACCATGAAAAGGTTCCCAGAATCAGACCAACTGCAAAGGAACTCTTGTTTCATGCAAAAGTTAAATTTCTGAGATTATGTTGAGACCAACTGCAAAGGAACTCTTGCTATTCTTTAACTTGGCTTTCCATAAACTTTTACTATTGAGGCCATTTCTGAGATTATGTTTTATAGAACACTTCTGCTCGGAAATGGCATTGAAGCTCTCCTCAGAAAGGCCAAGGGAAGTCACGAGCTGCAAAAATACTGCCACTGATGCTCTCAGGGATCTAGGACTCGATGATTACGACTTATAATCAATCCATTACAATAGTTATAGAGTCAAGAAGATGGAGAATGATATTTCTCATGTGTCACGTATAAACATTTGGTTGCAAAAGATAGAAGTTGAAGATGAAATGTTTTCAAAATTTTCATCATAGGATTCTGTGTTGGATTTGACCAAAAATTTTACCTTCTCTTTACCTGAGTGAACACACCCTGCATTGTCATGTTACCACCAACAATGAAATGAGGAATAGATACAAATTACAGTCAAATTTATCATAATAACAGTATGTTTTGAATTATTCTGAATCGAAAGACAACTGTCCCAACTCCCAAGTGTCCTCACAATAGTGAGTTAGGATGGTGGTGGATTCCCGTGGCGGGACGGCTGTGATTGGGTGGTTTTAATGGTTGCTCCGCCTGCCGCAGCCAGAATTTCTCAACAATTGCGTTTCCATGTTTCTTTCCCTAAATAAAGAGAATAATAATTAATAAATAAAGAATTGGGAAAGATACAATTAAAAAAGATGAGACAAAAATAAATCAAAGTGCGCTTTCACCGGCGCCATACACTTTCTAAATGGGAGACATTATTGGTGGAATTTTGACAAATTAAGATACTTTTGAATTTCCTGATTAAAAGGTCCAAATAGATTTTTATTATTTTTTTTCCCATTTTTTTTTTCTCATAACTTATTTGAGAGGAAAAGGGAGTTTCAAGATTGAGCATATCTCACAATTCATCTTCTTCTCTCGAACCTTATAGTTTCTTTCTATTGTCGTGAAGCAAACACAGTAGCACACATCCTAGGCAATTTTTTTTTTTTAACTTTATTTTGATCATAATAGATTTACAATGTAAACAAAGAGAACACTAATTAATTTGATCATGATATTCAAGAATTATGTAACGGCAAACGAAATGGAATTACTCAAAATAATGTAATTACTCCCCAGATTAAGAGAAAATAAGCTCATTTTCAAAAACAAGTATATGTAAAAATAGAGAAACTCACTTCAAGACTCAGCTTTTTGATGTTGATGATTATCATCACGCGAATTCGAATGTTCTTGTTGTTCTTCCCCAGCTTCTTCACGTGCATCTAGTGGCTCCACAGTGCTGGATGAGTTGCTGGAATGGTGCTCCGCCACCGTGCGGGGCGGCGGGTGAGGATTAAAGCTTCCATCAATACAAGAGGAGCATTTGATCTCAACCCACCTTTCAAAATCGTACCCTTGATGACCCATTATTCTTCGACCCGAACAAAGCCGCCCGATCATCACAGATAAAGCACCCAATACTGTTATCACTGCAAGAACACCAATAACTGGTCCGACCGACCCGTGACCCGAATGAGCTGTGTAGGCCGCTTGTTGGGCCATCACCGCCAATGGCGGGGCTTGCAGAGGGTCTAATACTGGTGGAATTGAAACAGTCATTTTTCACTTATAAGCTGAATAAAATAATTAGTTTCTTGAAGATTTGGAGCTGGGTTTACAAATATTTCTTGGGTTTTTTTTTCTGCTTTTAATTGGATTGAAACTTGAGCAAAATTATGAGTAAATTTGGACCGCGAAAAAAGCAGATTTGATCAAACTTATGATTTGAATAGGCACAAAATTCTTGAGAAAGAGTGAATGTGAATGGTTATGAGTTATCTGGCAGCTTTTTTTTTTCTTCGTTTCCTTTTTTAAGAAAAAAGGTAAATGGAGAAAAGTAGTGGTACTGTAAACCGTGTGTCTAAGGAGTGGAGGGAAGGATTCTCGAATTGTGCTGACTACTGCTGCGTATACATGATACTTTATCAATAGATAATATATCGAAATTTTAATTTAATTAAAATCTCTTCAATCAAGTAATTTTATACTTATATTTTGACACTTTATCATTAAATAAATGGTTTTGTACAATAAACATTTTCCATGACTCAATAAGTGATAAATACTGCCCTTAAATTGTGATCACAAACTGAGCTTTAGCTCAATGACACGAGACATTATTATTCGTTCAATTTTATCTTTATCCGTTCTTGTTGAAGAGCAATCTTTAAATTATTCTATTTGCAACGAATATTATTTTCAAACTAATTGTAACAATCATTTGTAAATCTTTAAAAGCGCGTTTACTCTTTTCAAATTTAGAGGGTGTTTGGTGGAGATTAAAATTAGTTTTTTAGTATATTGTGAAAAAAAAATTTGAAATGTATGGTTGAAAAGTTGTGTGATCCATGAAAGATGTGGTTAATATTAATTGTTTGACTTTAATTTAAATTAAAATGAAATTTTAATCTGGACCAAACTGAGGCTTAATCTTTCACTCACAGTGGACAAGATAAACTTTGTCCATAGCTGATTTGGCAACACCACGTCCACGGGTCAAATCGCATTTTTGGCAAACTAAAAAAATAGGTTTGATTTGTCGACGTGGCAACATCACATCGACGAGTGGACGACATAACTCCTATCAATTCTACTATTCTATTATCATGTCTCGCCCCACTAGATCAAAACAGGATGAAATGGCGCCTTACTCACCGCTTTCTTCGGTATACATAATATTTGCTAGGCACGAGTGAATGATATATTGCTCCACTTAGATTTAGCCAAAAAGTAGATTTTGATGAAAATTGATTAAATGTGTGGTTAAAAAAAATGATAAAAATTACCAAGTCCATAAAATTTATGATTAAAATAATTATTAACTTTCACTTAAATTTTATCAATTGTTTAGCTAAATCAAACAAAGACTAAATGTAATAGGCATGTCATCAAAACTCTCTCTCAAAATCTTGCAATGAGAGAGTTTAAGTGATTATAAACCCACAAATCAAGTCTTAGTTTAACTGTGCAAAAACATAATTAGAGTTCTTAGAAATTTATTTATTGACAATCATTGCTAAAATAATATAACTTTAAAGATTCCGATTCAAAAATTCATGTGGATTTTCGCCAACTTATTTTGTGGAAAGCAAAAGTAGAAAAGAATCTCAGTGCAGTAAAAAATAGATTTTTTTGTGGGTGGGGGGGATTATGATTGTTAATCTTGCTTTTTATATGACAATTTGAAAAATTTATAGTTTATCATCTGAAAAAAGGGATATATTTGAAAATAACTTAATAGAAAAGGACAGCAAGTAATCTCTTTGGATTTCCCTTTCTCTCCATGGATAGTACGAGGATTATGTCCAACCTTAGTGAGCCTGTAGGAAAAATGGTATGCTCAACTGGACAACCAACTCCCTTGTGTTGGAATATCGGTAGTGCTTTGTGTACATTATGGACACCATTATGGTGTCCATTATGTACACCAAGTATAATTCTTGGAATATTTACCAGAATGCGAGACACGACCTCGAACATCCAATTGAAGCACAAATCCAAGAACTCGAACCACAGATATAGAAAATCCTGGAAATGGGACTTGAACTTGTTGAAAATAACGTTGAAAGTGATATTTGCTTCCTCTTGGCTTATCAGATACTTTCGGGCTCCTTGCAAGTAGGTTCAGTTGATTAATCAAGTCTTAACCGAGTTTGCATAAAGCACAACGAAAACCCGGGGAAAGGAATTGGAAACTCTGAATTTGGTTTTAAACAAAAAATGATGTGGATGTAAAAATGAATAATCTCTTGTTGTATATCATTAATCTCCTCTCCACATCACTTTCAACATCTACTTATAGAGTTAGAACAGTTAAACCACGAAGATACACAACTGTGGACTAAAAGACACTCCCTACAAGAAACTGAAATACGCACCTATACTTCAATCGACCCTTCTAATATTTGAATAACTTAGAATTGATCTCATGTTCTCAATGGTTGGCAGGATCAAAACTTCTCACTGCTGATGTGGCAACAACTATCTAGTCAAGTCTATCATATCAAACATACCCTGTTTGTATCATACTTGATTCAGATTTTCATAAAGAATCCCAAAGTTTAACTACAGTATCTTGAAGGCATTCCAACTCTTGCTGCATGGCTAACTTCAGTAGAAGTGTCAATTCTTACTGCAGGACTAAAAAAATAGTTTATATCGACTATTTTAGCAATAAAGGACAAAGAATAAAGGAGCTGAGAATTCAAAAGAATTCGAAAAAAATTGTTTATGCCGACTAACAGGAGGACTAAAAGAAAAGATTCATATACCCTCACTGAGTTTAAATAGATTAGACGGGGACTCTAATTGCTTCCCTCTGCCCATAGTGAAACCTCGGGTTCCATCTGGCATTCTTGGCCCTTTAGCAGTCTGTCTCGAAGATACTTCACCCACGAAGGAGCTGCCCAAGTGAGAAGGTGGAATAGGATGGCCGCGCATGCTGTGAAATTGAGTCCGTTGCCTAGATTTCCCTCGACCTCTAGCCCAAGTTTGCTTCAACCCAACCAAAGTTTCTGCAATCTACAAGGAAAAAAAAAAAAAAAAAAAAAACTCAAGTCATTTTTTGTTTCCAAACATCTTTATATGTTGCTGTTTTTGCTTACGTTAAAGTAAAAAAGGTTACTTGAAGCTGTAAAAAAAAGTGCTTTTAAGCTTAGCCGAACATGCTTTTATATTTATTTACAAGTAAACTTAGTTAAAATTAGACCTTTTAAGCATAGCAACAGATGCTCGAAGTTCACATTCAGTTTTCGGTTGCACCTTAACAAAACTGTCACTTAGTTCATACAAAGAAACTTGTACTTCTGCCTCTTTGTAGGATGAATGACGAAAACCATTTTCCTTTCAAGGATTATACTTAAAACTTCTAAATAGTATGAATGAGATAAAAGTAAGATACGCATACCATTTTGAAAAAAAATGGTAGCACTAGCAAAGAAGTTACCTGAACTGATCCCGAGGTATTTTGACGAGAGGAATCTTCTTGTAGTTCAAGGACCGGTCCTTCTTCATCATCCAAATAGCAATCGAAATCTGACTTCCCATTCTTGAGCACGGACTTCGGCTGCACTCACATTAACCTCAACAAAAGTAAATGTCTTGGGTACAAAAGCATAGAGAAACAGATATATCTCAAAAAATAAGAGGTTATAGTTTAATTGATCCTACCGAACGCCTGAGCAGGCATCTCACACGCAAGCCTTTTCTCCAATTTCTTTCATTGTTTAATTTCTCCGCCTGAAGAGATTAAATAAATGCTGCAATATCAGGAAAGGTAAAAAGAAATCTAGCAGAAAAAAGACGAGAAAGGGTGACAATGTTTACTGCTTTCTCTGCTGTTTCGGCATTCTCGTACTCTAATAGTGCATGGAGCTTCAAAAGAAAAGGCAAGGATAAGGGAAACATCAATAAACACAAACTGGAAAATGAAAGAAAATTTCAGCTATGGTGAAGTTCTCCATACCTTATGACTGATGACAAAATCGCTTTTAGATCGGGAAGGATTAGGTTCCTGCGGTTGGCATATTCTGATTGTTTTGACACTGAAAATAAGCATATACATTCCATAAGTGTACAATTGTATGCAAGATAACAGAAATCAAAAAGGGGATTATGACGCTACCTTCCGACCACATTAAATATTTTTTCAATGTTCTGATGCGAGTGATCGTCAGGTAGATTTTCAGCTACAACAGTGCGCAACTGCACGACGGATCATAAAGAGTTGATAAAATGAGCAAGTTTTCAATTTATTTAACCCGAGAAAGGCGTACATATACCTGCAGCTCCTCTTTGTCTTTATCCGTGAACCGGTTTTTACGTTTTACCTTCTTGCTATCATTGCTCACAATCTGCACAACATGGTTGTAAGTGCAGAATGTTCATCCAAAAGAAGAGGTTAGAAAATGAATGCATCTCTTTTCTTCACAAGAACGGATAATACAAAGTACTAACCAGCTTTGAAGAGGATCGAAGAGCTTGTGCCACCAATTGATGACTAATGTTGAGGGACTTGAGTTTCTTTGTAGATGCAACAACAGCTATTGGAACTGCGAAAACGCCAAGATTCAAGAACAAAATTAGAAATCAGAAGGCAAAATAATCAATTCTGTAAGTTCAATTCTATGCTGTTTCAAGATCCTCACCGAAGCCTTCAGGATCTTTATTCACTTGTTTCACCAGGGCTTCATTAGCTAACATGCTAATGTCACTAAATTGGTATTCTACCTGTAACACAACCGCAATTTCAAAATCAATGTCCAAAACAAAACCTTCTCGAAAAGAAGTAATTCAGATATAAAGCATTTCTTTTTACTTTAAATCGAGGAAATATCTTGACACGCCCATCAGGTGGTCAGCGTTCTATGTCGATTACTGTGTCTTGCATAAATCTAGATTCACTACAGGAAATTTTAGTTCAGACCAAGTTTACACAAGCATCAGCATTTGAGTCAATCCTAAGATGAGTCAAAAAGCCACTCCTATGATAATTGATAGCAACATTTAAGAAAATGAAGAATAACAACAAACAGAAGCACAATCAGAATACCCTATACATTATTCAATCATGGTTCAAAATTTGCCACGCGATACGGTATATAAAAATGAATCAAGAATACGAGTCAATACTATAAGCCGAATGCTGCATTCCTATAATAAAAGATAGCAACATGTAAGAAAATGAAGAATATTAACAAACCAAACCACACTAAGAATTGCCATATTTGTTATTCTAATCACGGTTCAAACTTTTGACACGCATCCTTATTTTACAAGATATGGTATATTAAAACGAATAAAGGATACGAGTCAAAATGCCACAATCCTATGATCATAGATTACAACATTTCAGAAAATGAAGAATAACAACAAACCAAAGCACAAAAGAATACCCTAGTCGTCATTCAATTAGCCCATCAAAGTTTTGACACACATCTTTATTTTACAAGATTCAGTGTACACAAACACTACTAACTTGTTCAAAACATGATAGAACTTCCTCGCTAAACTTTAATGCAAACATATTTCTTCTCCTAGATATGTCAAAGTGGATTCATCATTTGATGCAAAGAATGCTCCTTTTTCCAATCCGCTCCAGTGTAATCCAACATATCAAACATATTAACTACTGACCAAAATCATGTATCAATCAAAAAATAAATAACAAAGATTAAAAGAAACCCCACAAAAGTACCTGTTTAATGATCTTTTGCCTAATCTCATCAGAAAGAACATCCTTAGAATGATGACGTGACTGACCCGAATGACCTTTCACATTCGCATTCGGAGCGACCAAATGTGGGATCGTTTCTTGATCAGAAATGTAAATCCAACTCCCACGACTCCCATCAATGTATTGAATTGAAGGGTAAATATACCCGGATATCGGTACTTGGGTTGGGGCCTGAGATTTGGGCATAAACTCCGGCGCCGCCGCATTGAATTTGAAAGTGCCGCTTGTAGTATTTTCATTTTTCTCCTCTTCCTTGATATCAACATCATCTTTTTTATCTGTAGGATTTACCTGCGCCATTTTTCCACAATAAAAAAATGTAAGAAAAAAAAAATATATGTTTGAAATCTGTGTTTCTCCAGTCCCTTGTGGGGATTAAAATTGTTTGTGGATTTTCTTAGTGAAAGAATGGTGTTGAAGCTGAGAAATCGGAGGTTTTTATCCTGTAAAAATGGGATTGAATTGGATAGAATGAACAATCCATATTCGGTGCAAAAGAGTGATTGATGGTAATTCATGACTTTCTTCCACACAAACGTCGCTCAGATGCTTTGACCAAATCCTATATTTATATTTTTGAGGTTTGGAGAAAACGTTGTACAAATGTCGGTTCCATATGCATGCATATTATGGCTATCCGCAGAGGGGGGAAATAACATTTGAATTTTCGTGTATTTTTCTGGTTCAGGAAAAAATAACTCTATTTCAAACGCGTCAATTTATTGTATATTGGGATACTTGTTGACGTCGAAATTTGCAAAATTATTTATCCCTTCGACTAATGTCTTAGTGGAGGATGTAGCCGTTGATTTCGGCAATGGAGCCAGATTTTCGTGTAAAGGGGTGGAAAAAAGTTGAATGGACAAAATATATACTTATGCATATAGTTAAAAAAAAATCAATATTTTTACATGAATTTTAAAAAATTTACAAAGTGTTACCTGGCGATCGCCACCTCCGCGGCTCCGCCCCCTTCGCCATTCGTTGATTTCCTTCAGTAGTCAAGCTAGTTCGTTTTGGTAAAAATCTAATAGAATTTAGCAATTTTATGATAGTTTATTTTTGTACTATACTAGAAGTACTTAATTTCCTACCTAATGATTTACATGGACAATCATTTGTCCATCATGTAAATCATTAGGAAAGAAATTATGTACAATCAGTTTTTTCCTTTATTTTTTGAGCAAGTATAACCGGCCATTAGGCTCTTGGGTATAATCAAGAGGGAAATTTTCATATTTAGATTAAGTATGACTCCTTTAAAAATTAAGAAACGAGGTTTAAAACTTAAAAAATCAGATATTAATTAAATTTATTGCTGAAATAATTAATTAAAAATATATTTTATTGATAAAATATAGTAAGGTTACAATTCTATACTATTAGTTCACAAATTATTTCTCGATCATGAATAAAAGAATTTATAGTTCAAAGTATTTCCCGGTCACAAATCAAGAAATTTATAGATCACAATTTTATAAATCGTTGTGGTGCTCATATCAAAGCTGCACAGCGAAAATGTTATTGTGTGCTATGATCAAATCAATGTCGCATAGCGGCATGGCTTCTCTAAGCAACACAGCGAAGAGAGAGACGGGAGAGCAACAACGGAGTAGCGTGCGACAAATAGGGAGATGGAAGACGGCATGGCTTCACAGCGAAGAGTAGGGGTGAACACAGTTCGGTTTGGACTATTTGTGTTATATTTTCAACTCAAATCA
>CAIGRO010138025.1:0-11898 GCA_903798355.1 Fraxinus baroniana
GGTCATGATGAATCAAAATTAATTTAGGTGGTCATGTTGACACTAAATGTAAAGTACAGTTACCAAGATGACACTAGGTATGAAGTACATTGGTCTCAGGTGGATTTAACCCATTAACAAACAAATTAATAGGATTGATACTAATGATCTAGGTCTAGACATTTTAATCAAAATCGAATTTCCATATTGAAATCGAATCAGAATCGGAGGTTCCGATCCGATTCCCATAAAAATAAATTAGGAACCGAAATCGAGAATCGTTAACCGACTATGTCCGGTTCGATTCTTGGTTCCTGAACCAGAACCGTGGATATCGAGTTGAACTGTTTTTTATATTATTTTTTATTTACAATTTATATGTTGGATAAAAAAATATAAAACCTAAAAATTCTAGTTTGGATAGTAATTAACCTAAAACCCTAGACTCTAATCTTAAGAAATAAAGGCTAGCTCCTATTTTTTTTTTTTACATCTAACCGCTGTTTGAGTCATATTAAAATTTTCATTCTCTTTCTTTTACTTATTTTTAACCAAACATTTTCCAATAAAATAATATTTTTCATCACATCAATAACTTTTTCATCTTTTTCAACTACACGTTCTTCATCAATCTATTATTCCAGAATACATTCTTCCAAAATAATGTGACTCAAACACACCACTAGTTTACATCAGATTGTAGTATTTCAGAGATTATTACATATTAATCTTTACAATATGGGCTTTTCATGAATTAAAAAATCCAAACTAGGTTGTGGAGTAAATTGATGAATCAAAGCGTTCACTTTTTGCAATTTGAGTTTTTGACCTTTTTGCATTGTTTACAAACTTAAGGCCTGTGATTTTAATCCAATTAAAATTGAAAATATAACGGTTATTGGGTCCCACTCGTCCAATAAAAGTCAACAATAACGGCTAATTTTTTGATTTTAATCTCTACCGAACATGCCCGAAGTGATTTTTTAATTTTTCATAATGCATGGCAATTTAACTTGACATATCATTGCTTGGGCCGTGGTATACATTTTTTGTTATTTTGAGTTGTAGTTCTCTTTTTAAATATAATTTTTCATTTTTTATTCAAATAGAGGGAGTCCAATACGTCGATCGTAATTTTTTGATACTATATAAGTATGTATCTAATTAATAGTTTTTTTTATGTCAGTTCGTTTTAAGAGTAGAAAAATTTAGGCATTGTTTATAATTAAATTATATACTCTAGTGTGTCTCGCTTATGAATCGAATAAGATTTATAAGAATAATATTTTTTTCTCAAATTATAATTTAATTTTCTCATATTTTCGTGGTTTTTAGTATCTAGTGTTTAGTTATTTGAAGATTTATTAGCTGAATTTTCTTCCTCCCTCAAATACTTTCGAGTAGTAGCGTACTATGTATATGTATTGAAAGGGGTTATATGGAAGTGTTTGTTAGATATATAAACAAAATGTTATGGTAGGCCCAAAATCGAATCGAAACAGACGGTTCGACTTTGAATTTGATTCCAATATTAACTAAGACATAAGTGGTTTTATTTACGAAATACCCAAACTACTATGAGCGATTTCGAGTATTGAAATATTTGGATTGATCCACAGCCATCCAAACCTAAACAATCCTATCACGTGGGCTCAGGTCAATAACTGCTAGTTTGCCCACATTTGAGAATTGAGCTTGGGCTCAATCTCAAAATTTAGATTGTGGGCCCTAAACATGGCAGGGTGCTAATCGACAACCATTAAAATGAAAAGAAAATGAATTTTGGAATATTGATTTTTTGGAGAATGTATGGTTAAAAAATAAAAAAATTTGAATTTACATGTGGAATGTATTATTGTGAAAATATGTGGTCGAAAATGAGTTTGAGAAAAAAAAAAGAATTTTATTTTAATAATTATCAATCAGGGATTTAATGGTAGGGAATTATTGATATTCATCGATGCTTAAAATTAAATTTGAGCACGAGAATTTTTTATTTTTATTTTTGTATTAAAGGTGGTAATAAATTTGATGTAAGGGACACGAGAGGAGCCTTGGATCATGAAACTACACCAACCGCGCCGATTAATTCAATTCACACCTCTTCTTCTTTTTCTTTTTTTTTAGGAGGAAAAATGCTGCTCATTTAAGTTACTTTTGTCATTTGATTTCATTCTTTTGGAGCTTACTTCTAAAATAATAACTTTTAATTTCTAAACGCACCGAAACATACACTTTTTCTTTAATATTTGTGAGTTATGAATAAATTGGGTCAAGTTAGTATATTCCATCTTTGTTTATTTTCGTAGTTACGTCTCCAACTTTATTTAATTGCATTTTAATTACAATAAATATAATCCATCTTTGTTTATTTTCACATTTATGTCTCCATCTTCATTTTATTGTATTTCAATTATCAACTTTCCATTAATAGAACGTCTTGTCCTTGGTAAATGTTTTCATCCAATATATCCATTAGGAGGACATAAATAGAATTATTTATATTTTATATTTTTAAATAAATAAATATAAAAGTTCGACAAAATATATTTTTTCTCATTTCAAAGCATGTCAATATTAGTATTTGTACGGAATATGAAAGATCGAAACCTTTATTTAATTAAAATGTGGTGTTTAGATGGTCTCAAACCCTGATACAAATATGAATTGACTCGGTCATACACCACCTGTATGCACGCTAACAAATGCAATCATCTCTAATGCATCGCATATTTTCTAAATCCATAACAAAATTTAAGAACATACTATATTTTTTTTAAAAATTAACAAAAATATTTCTTTCATCGATCGCTTGACTTAGGATTGATGATAGAATTTAGGTTCTGTTTTGCTTTTGATATTGAGAATCTGCTTTTGAACATGTTTGAATAATTTTCTAGAAGTATTTTGTTTGGTTAAAAGAATTTTTTAAAAAAGTTGACCTGATGTAACTTTCTCGAGAATCTATTATACAAAAAATATAAACAAAAGTAAAAACTCTATCAAATCAACTCTTGAGGTTTTCGACAGCTAATGATTCTCATGACACTTTATGTATGATATGTACAAGGGGGATAACTCTATTGCAACAAATTGTTGGAGAAATTTATTGCAAATTTAACACGTGAAAAGTTGAATAGGAAATTAAACTCAACTTAATTATTAGGTTGGTAGGTAAATGTGAAGACATTTGAACCTATTATGATGTACACTCACTAGCTACTAAATTGTATTCATAGTTTCTAGAACAATGAATACTATAAATATACTCAAGGAGATTATATATTTGTTAATATCATTTTATTTGATCCATAAATAAATCTTAAATATACGTTTGACCAATTGGTATAATAGTCATTTTAACACATTATATGAAACTAATTGAGGATGTGTTTGAGCCACATTATTTTGGAAGAATATATTCTGTAATAGTAAATTGATGGAAAATGGTGGTTGAAAAAGAAAGAAAAATCATTGATGTGATGTGAAATATTATTTTATTGAAAAATGTGTAGTTGAAAATAAGTAGAATAATAAGAATGAAAATTTTAATGTGTACGAAACAGGGGCCTAATAAACACGACGAAGGCTTTGATATTTTTCAAAATAAAACTTTATTTGTTATTAAGTCATTCTTTAGTGCCTCAATAGAATGCATTGTAGACAATCATAATTATAAGATCTATATCGGACAATATTAGGCCACATCTTATAAAGACGGATGGATTATTAATTTAGACCATTTTAAAGTATGAACTAGTAAAAAATCGAAAGAAGTAAAAATGACAAGAATAATAGAATATGCACCACAAAACAATGAGACAAGAATCTCAATCTAAAACCCCAATCGCCAAACCCTAGTCGAACCGCGAGTGGAAAAAAAGGTGAAAACGTAACGAATGAGGAGCAACAAGGATATTTGTGTCATTTCATCAAGAAAATTGTTGGCTCTAAGTCTCTAACTATAGTTGAAAGAGTAACTATATCCAGACTATAATTTTTATTATCTAGACTACATTTTAATTGTAGTAAAATTTCTTAATTTTTCCTCATTTTCGCACTTATGTCCCCAATTTATTCTCATTGCTTATTACTAACATTCAATTAAATTAGCAGTCTATTTCTGATGACAATTTTGGTCAAAATATGTAACTGGCGTGCATTGAAATGAATGATAAAATACGAGAGACTATCCTTCTATGTAATATATTGAAAGAAAATCATCACTAGAGACGAGATGTCCAAATTAATACTAGATTGATGATAAAATTATGTAGAAAAAAATGGGAACATAAATTAAATTATTATGTCAGTTATATTGAAAGAAAATCATCACTAGAGACAAGATGTCCAAATTAATATTGATGATAAAATTATGTAGAAAAAATTGGGAACATAAATTAAATTATTATGTCAGTTATAAAAAAAATTGATATGAAACCCTAATTGAAATGGATAATTGCAACATCGATACCAAATCTTTCATTAAGTAGTAGACTTTGCTTAACCTATCATATGTGCCACTCACGGTACCAAACCTTTTAAAATGTCGCAGTTGAAGTCCAAATTGATGGTTTCTAATAATTTGACAGTTAATTGACCAAATAAATAACTTTAATAATAATTTTGACTAATTTTCAAACGTTAAAATGTTAACTTTACATTTTTTTATAATAAAATAACCAAAGTCAAATAATTAAAATTAAAAACTCATTTTCACCTTCTTCTTTTCCATCCATCCCATACATACCCACATCCCAAAACCATCACTGCCACTACCGGACGACCCAATCACACCCACCCAACGTTTGCACCACCGCCACCTTCATTCCCATCACCAACAAAATTTTCTTTCCCCCAAAGTTCACTTTTTTACCCTCTCTCTCAATTGGATTTGCCACAAAACTCTTGGAGAGGTAGGGTCTGACTATGGCTCCGCCACTACAGGATCGAAACGGAGGAGGGGAATCGATCGTCGACAACTTGGCAAGGACGTTACCTACACCGTTTAGTCGCTAAAAATCTGTTCAATTATAATTAATTCTTATGGAAATGATTTTTTTTACAGATTGCAGTGATGTATTTCAATCCGTAGGGATTTAGGATGATTGTGCATGATCGATGGGAATTTTTGAACGATTATTTTCGGTAAGGTGAGAAAAAGCTACTATGCGACATACATCGTGGGAAAATAGCAACGACTTCTTCGCCATGGTGGCAACACTGTTAACTGCGGTTACGGTGGCGGCTGCACCTTCGATACTAGCTACCACTCAAAAGTTAACAGTGTCTCCTTCGACTCGGGAGGAGAACATGTTCGTCATCCTCTATCTCCACCAGAGTTGCACGCGAGTTTATCGGAAGCACATTGGAGTTTATCGGTAGTGGTGGCGATGATTATAGGGTGCGAGTGGAGGTGGATGTGGGTATGTGTGGGGTGGATGAAGAATAATAAGCCCATGTTTGGTACATATTAAAATTTTTATTTTCATTCTTTTACACTTTTACTCATTTTCAACCACACATTTTTCAATAAAATAATATTTTTCATCACATCAATAACTTTTTTTTCTTTTCCAACCACACGTTCTCCATTATCTACCATTCCAGAATACATTTTTTCAAAATAATGTGGCTCAAACACGCCCTAAGGTGAAAATGAGTTTTTAATTTTAATTATTTTATTATAAAAAATGTAAAGTTACCATTTTAACCTTTTAAAGTTAGTCAAAATTATTGTCAAAATCAATTATTTGGTCAACTAAATGTCCAACTATCATAAACCACAAATTTGGACTTTAACTGCAATATTTTTGAGAGGTTTGGTATCGTGGTGGCACAAATAAAAAATTTGAACAAAATTTACTATCTAATGAAATGTTTGATACATCTGGTGCAATTATACCTAACTAAAATCCCATCATAGCCTCGGATTGAAGTCATGAGAGTCCACCGGGCTCAAAGCGTCGGTGACTCAGTCAACCTCGTGCGTTAACTCAGTACACATGGCACTTTCCTTCTTATGTACGCACTCAAACAGGCTATGCATTTGTCTCGGATTTGATATGTATATATAGAGCTATATGCATAATTTGAGAGAGAGAGAGAGAGAGAGAGCAGTGGGCAATGGGGGACTCCATCGATTCTGTTTCCGTAGTTATGGAGTCCAGTTCTCTAGCCGGAAAGGTGAAACATTACCCACATTATTCATAGATAGATATTGTTTGTGTTTATATTTGTTTCAAAGGTTTGTCCGGGTTAGCTACATTTGGGTGTATGATTATATTTTGGATTGGAAACCTGTGCGCCTTTTGAACTTCTGGAGCTTTCTGCTTTTTAATTCAATGAGTTCATTTTGATTTGATTATATTTGCATTTTTGTTTTGAAATAAACCTGTTCGCATTTTGCCCATTTTTTACAACCCTTGTTATAATCTTCCTTTCTATGCGTATGTAATCTCTTACAAGCACACTTTTCTTACTCTTAAGTTGATTTAAAATTAAAAGTTGGTATGTATGTGAATGCGTATAACTTTCAATTTTGAATTTAGGACTGGAATAAATAAGTCCAGTTTTCCTTTTATTAGAAGCAAATCAATATTCAAGTTCGCGTGTTGGATGATTTCATACAGTTAAGATTTGATAGTAAATTGAAGAAATTTTAGTTATGGGAAGTGCTTTCTCGAATCAGAATACATGTTAGAGCTTTGGTTTCTTATGGTCTTCATCTTGTTGCATTTTGTTAAAACTAGTCATATGTGAACGTAAATTGCACTTTATTTGGAAATGATTTATAAATACTATAAAAGTAATATTTAAACCTTCGTAAATATAAAAAAATAGTTTTTTTTTTTTTGTGAAATGAACATATTATACGATTCAATTATTTATTTACGTGTATGTATAATAATTAACATTTATTTATTTATATCTTACTCAATTAATTCTTCGAGTTTACATACACTATATATATTTTGGGGACCATTCAATTACTATAGAAGTACTACAATTCAATTATTTATGTATATGCATTTATAGTAATTAACATTTATTTGCAGATATTAAATATCATGTAAAGTCTTCAAGTTCATGTATATTTTGGGAGCTATTCAATTATTTGAGTAAATAAATTATTCAAGTTCATGCACACTTGTTTATTTTCAATATTAACACCCTTTGCTCCAGTTTGGTGGGAATTAAAATCAGATTTTTAGTAGATTTTAATAAAAATTGTTGAAATATGTGGTTGAGAAGTTGTGGCACTCGTGAAATATGTGGTTAAAATTACTTCTTGACTTTAACTTAAATTAAGATCTAATTTTTAATTCGTACCAAACAAAAGGCAAATTGTCTATGTGTTATAGTAGGGTTAGAATCGTCCAAAAAATGATTTTAATGCTTTATTTAATATATTATAGATAGATGTTGACCAAATATGCTTTTCAAAATTGAATTGCAGGAGCATCTTGTGAAAACTGGTCATGGTTCTGTCTCCGTTTCTGTGTTTGGGGACCAGGACAAGCCAGCTCTTATTACCTATCCTGATTTAGCTTTAAATTGTGAGTAATCTAAACCTAATTATTCACTAAGTGCAGTGACCCTTTTTGTGCTTGTGCTATTTACATATGCTTGCCTATTTCACGGTGCATTTACAAACTTGCGGCAGTCTAATTTCATGCAATCAACAAAGGATTTAGTTGAATTACTCAGGATATCCTGCTATCCATATATTTGCTTTCTTTCACTTAAAACTTTATTGAAGACAATTTCTTATCACAACTGCTTTCTTCTCGGTGAAAATTGAGTTTAAAGTTGTGTGTATTATGTTATTAAAATCTCGATTCTTCACTCACAATTTTGATGACGTCAATCTTGAAGAGTTATGCAGTCAGCTCCTTAAAGTTCTTTCTTCTATTTAGCAGATGCAAATGTGATTTTCACTGTTTTAAGAGTGCTATCGACACCTAACTTCTCTTTTATCTGCACATGCTGCTAAACAGATGTGTCCTGTTTCCAAGGATTGTTCACTTATCCAGAAGCATTTTCTCTGCTTCTCCACAACTTCTGTATCTACCATATCTGTCCTCCTGGGCATCAGGTCCGAGCCTTGATTATTTGATAAGTGATGTTATTGTAACATGAAATAGTATTGGACATGGGTTCATTGCTGCTGAATGCTTCTATTCTCGTTGTTTCTTATCTGGTACTTCTGTCACAAGTTATTGCAGTTAGGAGCTACTGTAATTGGCCCTACAATATCTGTTGATGATTTAGCTGATCAGATTGCTGAGATTCTTGACTATTTCGGGTGGGTAACTATAGTGGTAGTAATTTTGACTGCCTCTTTGAATGCTAGCTAATTTTCATATTGCTTTCTGGTTAACCCTTGTACCTGGTTACCATGTCTTTATATTCTCTGCTAGTCAATGAGTTTGTTGGTAGTTTCTTACTGGAACTTGAGCTAATTTCTTCTTCTTCCCCCTGCTATTCTTCTTTGGATCCTTGTCCAGACTCGGTTCAGTGATGTGCATGGGTGTAACAGCTGGATCTTATATTCTTACCCTATTTGCAGTAAGACATTCTCATGATTGCCCAAGGTCCTCCAGCTGTATGATATATCAGTTTTTTACCTAGTTATGTTACATTCTGCTGCAGATAAAATACACGCAACGTGTAATGGGTTTGATTCTTGTTTCCCCTCTATGTAGAGCACCATCCTGGACAGAATGGTTATGTAATAAGGTTTATTTTCTCATTCGATTCCTCTCATACATGCACACACATTTTAGCAGTATTTTTTCGTAATTTCTTTGGAGAAATGGATGTCACAAGTTTCTTCTAATGGTGAAGCATTTGCAGGTGATGTCAAATTTACTTTACATATGTGGGATGTGTGGTTTGGTGAAGGAATTGCTGCTCATGCGGTATTTTGGCGAGGTATTTCTTAACCTCCATTTTCATTTTTGGTAGGACTTATATTATTCATGGGTCGATTGATGTTCTAATGGTATGACAGGAAGTTCGTGGCAGTGCAGACGTCCCAGAATCAGATATGGTTCGATCATGCAGAAGAGTGAGTGCCTTCTTGCTTACTCTCCATCTCTTATACTACAGGATGGGAGAAGTCCAGTATCCGTCTAACTTCCATCAAATCAATATTTTTATTGCAGTCATTGGGCGAGAGGCAGAGCCCAAATGTGCTGCGGTTTCTTGAAGCTATTAACGGGTAAGTTTTTCCACTAATATTTTCTTATTTTATCTCTAAAGAAAGACTTGGGCTCGGGGATGGGAAATGATTAATGTACAACTCTTCTCACGTCGTTTTAGGTGGAAGCATCAATCTCTTAACCTTTTCTGCTTCCAATCTGACTTAGGCTTCATGTATTGTACCTTTTGTACAAAACAGTTCCACATATACTAGTAAAAAAAGTTATTTTTCACTGAAGTACTTCCAAAATAAGTAACCCTTTTTTTTTTACTTTAGAAGGTAAGAAAAAATTACGTGTAAACATGCTTTGAAATAAAAGGTTTTAAGCTTACCCAAGCATTAAAACTTATAATCTGATGCTGCTATCATAGAGTTTCTTATAATCTGCTGTCTGGCAGGAGACCGGACATCACCCAAGGCCTAAAGAGACTAAAATGTCGATCTCTAATATTTGTTGGAGAAAACTCTCCTTTTCACTCGGAGGCTCTCCATATGACTACAAAGCTAGATCAGAGATTTAGTGCCTTAGTCGAGGTATGCTAATCCTGAACTGTTGTCTCATGCTTCTTTTTCGAAACATGTGTGGTACGCCATTTCTTAATCTATGACGTTCATCTATACAGGTTCGAGCAAGTGGGTCGATGGTTACAGAAGAACAACCTGATGCCATGTCTATACCATTGGAATATTTCCTCATGGGATATGGCTTTTACCAGCCATCTCAGCTCAGTGTCAGCCCGAGAAGCCCCTTGAGCCCAACTAGTATTTCGCCAGAGCTTTTCTCACCAGAAAGCATGGGCGTGAAGTTAAAACCGATAAAAACTAGAATTCCCGCGGAAGTGTAAGCAACCAAGTATACATGTGGCTTGTAGATAAAAGAGTAAGTAGAGATTAGTTAATTATCTGTACACTTATTGGATTAATAAACTATTTTTTTTAATGAATAAATTGGAAAGAATAATAAAAGGTGGGCGAAATATTTTCTTCCTCAGCAATTTGTGTCATTTGCATTGAAAAAGCTTTGCTCTCTGTCTCTTTGGATTCTATTTATAGCTACAAGATGAAGGGGTTCAACTGCTGTAAATTTTATATTTTTCATGTTTGATTTTTCTCAAGTTTTATTTCAATTCTTACTTTATTGTATACAATTCCCGCATATTGTTGTAAATAATGTTTTGAGTCACATTATTTTGAAAGAATGTATTTTGGCATAGTAGATTCATGAAGGGGGTGTATAAATTTAAATATACATATTCATTCTACCTAATCATACACACCAAAAACCTAATTATTTCATCATCTCCATTTTCTCTCCTCTCTCTATCCCACATTCTTTCTAGCCATTCGCCGTCGTCACCGCCACCGCCACCGCCACCGCCACCGCCACCACTACCACTACCACTGGCACCACCCTTCGTGTGGCTCGAAGTGGAACCTCTACAGTGGTATTGTCGCTGCCCTCCCTCTCCTCTCTCTCCACCCTTTCTCCATTTTCTATTCGTCGCGACGTAGCCCCACACCAGTGTCGGGTGAAGCAGCCTATGATCGTTGCTCAACCGCTTAGATGTGGTTTCTTTTATGGCAATTTTTCTTTTATGGCAATTTTTCGGCGATGTGTGGTGGTTTTGTGGTGATTTCTCGACATGTTTTGCAGTGGTTTTTGAGGTGTTAGTGGTACAGGCGATGATAGTATGTTGTGGTGGTGGCAGCTGCAAGTTTGTGGTTTTTTTGGTGGGGTGGTGATTAGGTGTGATGCAAATAGAGATAGAGGAGGAGGTGGTGGTAGTGGTGTGCTATGGGTGATGCCGTGGTGGTAAATTGTAGTGGTAAATTGCGCCTCTAGTGGCCCGAATGACAGCTGTAGCAGAGTAGATCACGATGGTGGTGAGGATTTTTTTTTAGTGGATGGGTGTTGGTGGCAGTGGTGGTCCTAAGGTTTTAATGGTGTTTGGGCGACGGGCGACGACAACGCCGTTAACAATTTGGTGTGGTGGTGGTGGTCGTGGTCCGGTGGTTGTGGGTGGATAGTGATGGTAGTGGTGATGTTAGCTATGGTATTTGAGATGATGATTTTGCTGTCGAGAGGTGGTGGTGGTTCTAATGACGGTGGTTTCGACTGTGGTAGCGGCGAGGTGGTGGTCATAAGTGTTGGCGGTGGTTACAAATGATTTGTTTAATTGTTACCAATAAATTAGTTGAAGTGTAACAAATAAACAAGATGTGACTAATGAAATAGATAAATTATAATCAATAAATACCGCGTGATCTAAAAAATTGTTAATTTGTGATCAATAATTAGATAAATTGTTACCTAGATATAATTTGTGGTAAACTAAATATGACTTTTTGTGACCAATAAATAATATGTGACTATTAAATTGACAAATTTGTGACCGTAAAATATTTTATGATTTATAAAGTTTTTAATCATGATCGAGAATTTATTTTTAACCAATTAATTTGATAATTTGTGATCAAATTGTATAAAATTGTGACCTTATATTTAATTTATAAAATATATTTTTAATTAGTTATTTCAGAAATAAAATTTAATAAATATCTTATTTTTAAAATTTTAAACCTTTTATCTTAATTTCGAAATGAGTTCTACTTGAACTCTTATTTATGAAATTTTCCCATTTATAATTAGAAAAGCCAGCACCGTGAAAATTGGTGCTCAGCTAAATCGTTGACATGGCTATCAAATTTGT
>CAIGRO010138099.1:0-15405 GCA_903798355.1 Fraxinus baroniana
GAAGAAAAAGAGAATCCGGCCTTAGCTTAATAAGAAGACTTTCTACATAGTCAAGTCTCCACGAAGAAAACCTAGCTTTGATGACATATGTTAACAATACTACTATTGAGATATAATATTAAATAAATTTTTTAATTCTATATTACGTTGAACCTATCACTTAGCATCAATAAAACTAGGGGAATGCTCTACAATCTCACAGGCCCCCTCACTCTAGAGGGGGCCCACAATTTTTTTATCCTTTTTTTTAATAGTGGGCCCCCTCTACAGTGAGGGGGCCTGTAAGAATTGTAAGGGGAATGCTCATAAAAAGAATGTTTCAGCACCAATGGTGTTAGATAACATTACTCGAAGATTGTGCCCCTCTTTGATGGCCATTAACCATTATCTTGAACAGTAATTTTTAGGAGAATGTGTGGTTAAAAAGTAGTAAAAAATTTTGAATTTACGTATAAAATATTTTATTGTGTAAATATGTGTTGAAAAGGAGCGTATAAAAAAGAGTTTAATACAATATCACAGAACGAACAATTGCACAATTGTCCACATATACAATAGCATGAAAGTTCTCTCTCTATCCTTGTGATGCAACTTGTAATAATAAATGATCATGTGATATAGAGTGAATGAATTTTAGAACGAAAGGATTGATACTGCCACAAGCGACAGCAGAAACTGTTGAACATGGTTGATGAACCTGCAAAAAATGCCAAGTGGGAATGCTAAGTTATGGTGAAAGATAACGAAGAAGTAATCTTCTATTGCATTTTAACAACCCATGCAAACTAACTGTAAGCCATTACTAGTAATTCACTCAAACACAGCAAAGATGAATGATAATATAACTGGGTAGTCAATCGAAAGAAACAAAATAAATTGTAAATAAACGAATCATAAAGAACTCGCTGTGTGATCGAAATCCAAAACACCACACTCAGCAAGGGCGAATCATCTGAAGAGATCCCATATAAGTATAATCAATCTCTTTCCCAGCTTAATACGAGATGTAAGTACCAACTGCCAACATCTGAAAGTCTCAAAGGATCCATCTCGCCATGTTTTAACAGATTCAAGTCTTGATTCACAAGTGTGTTATCCCTACTATTACATTACATGCGAATTCCATAGGATAGCTGAACAAATTAACTAGCGTCATGATCATTTCTTGTGAATCTGTTATCTCTATCTCCTGTTCAGAACTAGTTAATACTCCATTGTCCCACAAAAGATGACCTGTTCAACTTTTTAAAGTCAAACATGCATTCGGTCAAAACTTGAATTCATTTACTTAACTCTCCAACTAAAACTTTTTTTTTTAAAAAAAAAAGTCAAAGCCAATGAATTAATACATCAAATGTGTGATTAAAGTTAATTGTTGGCTTTAAATAGGGATTTTAATTTACACCAAACAAGGGCTAAATGCCAATTTGACTTTGGACGTCAAACAGGACATGCTTTGTGCAATAGACAGTGTATTCAAGTGCCTTGTTAATCTCTTTTTCACTAGTCACTATGCAGCCTATGTTCACACAGGTGAATTCCTTCATTAATCTTGAAACTGCTATATAATTTTTTTTATGTTGTCAATCAGTTGAATGGATCCAAAACAAAAGAAACCTATGGAGGCAAGTTTCAATATGATAACATGAATGCATACTCCGAAGAAATAATCCTCCATAATGTATGAATTCCATCGCCACTTGCTCACAAAAAACATGTAAAATATATTTTCACAAAACTTACAGCCATCTGGCAATTAAGTTAACCATTGAATCACAAAATGCTCCAAAATAGCAGTTGTTGGAGATGGTACAAATCCCTTTCACAACGGTTAAGTGCGTATAAGTACTATAATTCCTGTCTCTAAGACGTGTAAAGATAAGATGGAAGTTCTATATAAAAATGATACAAAATTAAGAAAAAATGCACACCTTCAAGCTAAAATGTAGAGTTTTTAAAAGTATAAAATGATGGATTGAATAAAAAATGTGGTCGTACGTTCACAATGACCGATACCATTATAAACTCATTGAAGCTAAATACTGGAATACAATAATAATATTAGTGTCGTGAAAAAGTATACTGTATACCCGAAAGGTTTACGCGAAGTCATCGTGGTATACCATTCATGTTATTTTAAAATGATGCTTTTAGATAGCCATCATGGAAATGTTAAAACTCTTCATTGTTTGGGACTAGCTCAAAAACAAGAACCAACAGTTTCCATGGAGGTAATTTAAAGGAAGTAATAGTCCTTAAAACACTTTAAGCTAGTTTGGGAAGTGTTTATAAACAATTTAAACTATATATAGATAGAAATGAATGGTGGATAGATTGATAGTATTTGTACATCCCACGAAATGTGTAAATAAAAAGTGATTTGACCGTTTATAAATAGTTTATAAACATTTTCCATCAATTCACTTACATTCTTGAATCTTGTGTTACAAAAATTACTTAAATCTTACTTTAATCTCTAAAGCTCAACAAAAAACAAATAAAGCGCACAATGAAAAATTTCTACAAGAAAATCAAATAAATTAAGCAACATAGGTACCATAAAAACCATTACACCAATATATAATTCACAACAAGCATTGTATGTTTGCTTATAATGATAGGTATCATAAAAACCATTACATTTACGCTGACAGTTTACCATATAACCATCATTGTATTTGCACAATTCAAGGACAGTCACTGAATGTTATATTTCATGGTACTTAGTTAACCATGAATGTGTTTGTGACTTTAAAAAACCATAATTAGAAATTTAGAACTGTCCATAACACCAGTTGAGATGACAGTTTCTGGCCATCACTAAAAATCTCAAGTGATGGTGCTTAGTCGCCAAGAAAGATTCCTTGTTGATCAGATCATGTAGTTTAAGAAAGGAACTTTAAAACAAAATGATTATGTTTATAAGGAGATCATTTATACCCAACACCCTAGAAAAAAAAAGAAGTCCCTCAATTTAGGAAGAGTAATTTCCTACTAGTACTTTAGACTAAACACCACGAGCTTTAAACTTAAGATTGAATAGAGAGGCATAAACTTCATGCTTTATGTGGTTGGGTACAGGGGGATTCCATTACTCTCCCCACTTTAAATTCCACAGCAAAAACTAAGCTATTTCGAAAGAATGTCACTAAATATTCCTAGCGAAAGTGAAACAATTCAATCTAATCTGGGTGACAATCAAGAGGTATGCTAGACTAAAAAAAGGTATTTTGCTTGCCTAACGAAAATGCTTCACTTTGTAACATGATCTAAAACCCTCAAGGGCCTTGAGGCAATGTAAATTGATATTGATCCAATCTGAAGAAAAATGCAGCTCAACAGATAAGATGAAAATAGTCGCAGAGTCCAAAAACGAGAAACCAATTCACCTTGAAGTTGGATAGCCAAGCATTCTAAGTTAATCTAATCATGAATTCTCAACTGGTTCATCAGAATCTGAATCCGAATCAGAATCACTTGCATTATAACCTGCAAAAGCTAAACAGTTCATACATAGAAGAATGCCAGGCAACTGCACGCACAAACACAGAGTAGACGAAGATCACCTGGGCGTTTACTACTGACTTTCCAAACTGAAGATCTCACTCTTGAAGCTTTTGTTATCCAAATTTTTCCCTACAATCTCAAAGTACGTTAACACAATCGCGCGCAAAAAAATAAAAAAAGTTCCGCACACAGCACACAAAAAAATAACCCGGAACCAGAATTTTTTTAAAAAAAACTGAAAAATCGATATTAAAGATAGATAAACTATTGTTAAAGAGAAAACGCAAAAATAAAATGATAGGCGAGAGAAAAATATAAAACCTTTTGGGCATCTCTGGGGACGCCATAACCACTGTAATACATCTGGCCGACGAGCACCTGCATGTTGATATCCCCAGCCTTGGCCTCCTTGAGGGTATCAACGAACCACCGCTTTATGCAATCTGAAATCACCTCCGACAGCCGCAAACCCCGCTGTTTCTCGGCCTCTCCGCCACTACTTTCTTCCTCCTCCATCGCCGGCCTCTTCCTCTTTTTCTCGCTGCTTTCGTTGTTCGATTCGTGCCGCCCTTTAGAAAGGCGTGGAGATTTTCCCATATGAAGAAAGAATAGTAGCTAATTGTCACACATATATACACACGAAAATTTGTCAAATTCTGTTTAAAGTATTTGGGAGGGTTCTTGAGACAGAAACTGGAATTTTCCCTCGGAACGACGTCGTCAAGTTAACACAAAGGCGGGCTGTGTCCAAATTTTAGACCGTAGTGTGTGGGCTCAACTTTCGGAAGTAGGGTTGGGGCAAAAAAAACTCGAAAACCGGGCTCGTTCTGACCGATTCGGATTGATTTGGTTTTCTTTATTCGGCTGGATCGGTTATTTATAATTAAAACCAACCCGACCAAGAAATTGAAATTACAAAACATATCGGAGTTAATTGTTTCAATGGTCACTGAACTTTACAAAGTGTCACGTTTCATTCACTGAACTTTACGTTACATCCCATCACTCGCTAAACTTAGTAAAGTTGTACTTTATCGATCACTGGGCTAATTCCGTCTACACCATTTGTCTACGTGGCGATTTTCACACTTGGCCGTTAAATTACTCCATGTAGATAGTGATCAGCCATGTCACTTATTCCCAAACACCCAAACACGTCTCCTCTCTTATTATGAAAGCGTGAGATAGGATAGGATAGGATGAGGATGAAAAATATAAGACAAAGGGTAATACAGGACCAGAGCCGGTTTTGGGCCAAGGCAAGTGAGGCCCATTCCTCGGGCCCAAAAACTTAAGGGCCTCAGATTTTTTTTTTCATTCCTATTTGGCTATTTCCTACCCGTCTTCCTCAATTCCTCTGTGCCGCCGTGCCGGTGCGTGCGGGAGAACGAGAAAGGCGAAACGCCGAAACTCAAGTCATATCCTCCAGGTATTTTCTATTGTTTTTGTTTCTCTTCGCCTTATTTTTGTTCTGCTTTTTATATTTAATTTTGAGATCAATATGCAACTTCAAGGATATGAAATATGCAAATTCCTGCAAAACCAAATACCATAAGTTTGCTTGTGGGCGTAATTTTGTCTAGTTTGAGTTGTAATTTCAGATATCTCGAACCTGTTAATTGTTATATACTAGTCTGAGAGGAGGCAAAAGGAGATTAGGAGGTGTCTGGTTTATTTATTCTTATTAGATAGCTAAAAAGGTTTATTCACATTTTTCTAGATTTTAAGATACAAGCAGAAGCTGCAGAACTTATGTTGACAACCCTGAACATAATGTTGGATTATCACTAATGGTTCACCGTTCACTGTTTCTTGACATTAGTTTGAAGAAATTCGAAAGGAAAATAATATTTTTTGCTCCCCTTTTTCCCGATTTCTGTTTTATTCTCATTGATAGATTTAATTTCTTCCCATGACACTGTTAGATAATAGATATATTCTGTTTTCTGTTGATAGAATGGGTAAAACAAACCGAGGGATGCTTCTTAATTATAAGGTCATACAATTGCATTTACTTGTTTTCGGGGGCCAACTTTTGGAGTTCGCCTCAGCCCCGAAAATCACAGGACCGGCCTGAATACATCCTTCAAATTGCAGTCTCTGTATCTCTTCTCTTCTGAATTTTCTCTTCAAGAAATCCTTTCCTCATCACCATGACTCATATCCTTCCTGCCGCAATTCTTTTCTTTCTCTGTCGAATTAAATTCTTTTTCAGCGCATTTTTTTTAATGTAATTGGTCTTATATTATATATTCTCTGAATCTGTATGTTATCAATTCTTCATTACACACAAATGAATAGCGTATATCACTTGTCTCCTTGAATTTTTCATCTAAATTTTGTTTTTCATGTTGAATTCAATGTATATAGTGTTATATTCCTGTTTTCCTTAACTGGGTCTAATGTGGAAACCAAAGGGAAAAGGATAGCGAAAGGGCTCAGTCTCGGATCAGTGGCAAAGCCAAGACTAAAGATGATGGTTTGACCCTGGAGCAGCGCCGTGAAAGGTAATTTTTCGACCTGCTCGACTTGTTTGGGTGTTTGGAATTCATGACATGGTTCTTCACTGCCGAGCTGGAAGTCATTTAACGGCCAAGTGTGAAAACCGTCATCCACATAGGCAAATGGTGTAGACAAAATTAGCCCGATGATGGATGTAGTGCAACTTTACTAAGTTCAGTGAGCGATGGGATGCAACTTAAAGCCCAGTTAGTGAAACGTGACACTTTATAAAGTTCAGTGACCGTTGAAACAATTAACTCAAACATATCGTATGCTAGCTAGTTTTATGAGTTAGCCCTAATTTAAAAAAATGACAAAATGCCTTATGCCCACATGTACTGGTCAGTAATCTAGAATCTAGATTTCTATTTTGAGGGTCCATCTGGCATCTATTTTCTTTTGATTCCATGTATTCTTCAAATGATTTCAGTTGTTGAATAATGCACATTTAAAAATCAAAGCCTTAAAGATTTTGATCCATCAAAATGGCACTTCTTGGAAAATTAAGATGGATTTCGAGAAGATTTACGACGCTTGCTGCGACTCCTTTACGTATTTGTGTTGTTGGTAGTGGACCTGCTGGCTTCTACACTACAGAAAAGGTATGTTTTTCTGTATTTTTTTGAAGGTCAGTAGAATATGTGTTTGTATTTATGTTTTATAAATTTATGTACAATTGCCGTCAAACAAGCGGTACCATATTTGTCGTCTCATTTTTTTTTTTTGGAATTTTCTAGATTTTGAAGGCACATAAAGGAGTAGAAGTTGATATAGTTGACAGATTACCAACTCCCTTTGGATTAGTGCGGTCAGGTGTTGCACCTGATCACCCAGAAACAAAGGTATCCAAAAAAAGTGGGATTATATGTAGAAGCATATATTTTTTGTTAGTTATCAGGGTCAGCTGTTATATTACTTGTTTATACGCATTTTTATTCTGTCGGAGAATAAAGATTCTTAATTGGACTTAGTTTATGAGAAAATTCTCAACAGATAGTGATTAATCAGTTCTCTCGAGTTGCACAAAATGACCGTTGCTCATTCCTTGGGAATGTGTCTGTTGGTTCCTCCGTATCTTTGCCTGAGCTACATGAGATGTATAATGCGGTAAGATACTGGGTTTAGACAAGGCATTTGGTCAAGATAGATATTTTCATTCTTTATTTGTCTTTGCTGCCACATTACATATGATAACTCAATATGAAATTTCTCTTTAGGTAGTACTTGCATATGGTGCTGAAAGTGATAGAACTCTTGGCATTCCAGGAGAGGTACTTAAAAATAAACTTAGCATGTCTATTTGATGTGTTCCCCTTAATGATTAGTGGATTACGATGTTGATCTTCCTAATGATGGAGTGCTCGTAATTTAAGTTCAATAATTAATGAATCAGCTCTCATTTCTCTTTTGTACATTGTGTAAGGAGTTGGGTGGAATATATGCTGCCAGAGAATTTGTTTGGTGGTATAATGGGCATCCAGACTGTAGAAATTTAGCTCCAAATTTTCACAAGCAGTGATACTGCTGTTATTCTTGGTCAGGTACATTATATTGCAAAATATATGCTGCAATTTGAGGGGTGTGAGATTAATCTTTTTTTTTTTTTTTTTCAGACTTCAAAGTATTGCTGTGTCTATTTAAAGGGTTTATTATCAATAAATTGGTTGGTCAATTACTAATGATTAAAAAATTACATTTATCCAAATGTGATAGTCTAAGGGTCAAGCTTCATACTTTAAGAGGGCCGAAAAGAAACTGGTTAAATAAGTGTGAAGTAGCTTTAGCATTTGTTTGATATATATTAATATATGAAATTTAGAAGCAAATTGGATTTTAAACCAACCTGAGTTCTTATAAGATTGATAAGATTTACGGAAATTATGCTTCCGATTTTCATGATGCTAACTTATTATACTTCAATAAAGAATCATCTCAATTTAATCAACCATTCAACTTATATACGGAATGAAATCCCAAAGTAACTTCTCATTCATGAGTGGGTACCGGTCTCCGGTTTACCCCTTTATGGTTACCAGAAGCACATACAACAAAATGAATTTTCTGTTCTCAGGAACTTCATTGCCAAAGATTTTGCTGTCTTCTTGACCATAAGCTGTACTTGCTGTTAGGGTAATGTGGCTCTTGATGTGGCTCGAATTCTTCTACGGCCAACAATGGAATTGGCAAAAACTGATATCGCAAGCCACGCATTGGCTGCTTTAGAAGAGAGCTCTATAAGGTTTGACTTCTGCCATACGGTATCATTCAAACACATATTATCAGAATTATCAGAGCGGTAGTTGAGTTCACAAATATAATTGCAGAAAAGTTTATTTGGTTGGAAGACGTGGACCAGTACAAGCAGCCTGTACTGCAAAAGAACTACGTGAAGTTCTTGGTAATATTATTTTACCTTTTCCTATCCATAGTATTAGAAATATATATTTGATAATTTTTTTTTACAATTTCACTAATGCCCTATATTTGGGTTTCAAGATTGTTCTCTTTATCTGTATCCTGTTCAGTACAAGTGGACTCTTCCCCTATCCCAATGCAACAAATAATTCATTTACTAATATTATTATTGGACCATTGGTATTCATGTCTTAGTTCAGTATATGACTCTGAACATTAGATCACAATGACCTGAACATGTTGCAATTTCCTTTTCTTCAATTTGAAGTCATCTGGAGTGTATTTGTCTTCTATAATTGGTTGATGGTTATGTTAAAGTTGGGGTGGAGGAGAAACTTTGTAATGCCATCTGTTTGCATTTGTCTAAGATTTGGAGTAGCATCACTCAACTGAAAGGAGGGGTTTTAGGAACTCTGTAAATTTGTAATGAAGTTTTTTATAGAATTGCAATTTGCAAATATGTAGGTTTTAGTAGGCATTATAAGTTATAACCTATATCATTAGATAACATATGAGATGTTGCTAAAAAGTGTAGTTTTAACTTGTAAACCGGAATCTTGTTGCAGGCATTAAAGACATCTCGATTCAAGTTAAGCAAGCTGATTTAGTTACAACTCCAGCAGATGAGGTAAATTTTATATACATTAACTTTTGCGCCTTTTGTTTCATAGTTAATTTAAGCTATATCCTTTTCACTCTAGTTTTATATTCGATTTTATGCATTTTCACCATATCCTTGGAGTTTGTTTATTTCATAACTTGGCAAGGTAGAAATGAAGAACAATAGGATCCGAAGGAGGGTTTATGAGTTGATTTCAAAGGCAGCCTCATCAGGACATTCTCCTCACCTTCCAAGTCAACGTGAACTCCACTTTGTCTTCTTTCGTAAACCTGATAGGTTTCTAGAGTCAGAAGATAGAAGTGGCCATGTTGCTGGCGTACGCCTTGAGGAGACAACTCTCCAAGGTAAATTTCCTTGATAATTTCTGTTGAAACAGTCTGTAAGAATACTGTGTGCTTCTTTTTCTTTTTTAATTGTTCCTTAGATGTCATAGCATGTGAGCTTATGATTCAAGCTGTATCCAGCATCACAGTTTCACTGTTTTAAGTATGCAAATAATAGATTGTTGCTGCTTTCTTAATTTTTATGCAATGTTTTCCAGTTTAATCACCTCAATGATTAGGGAGATGAGAAAATATTTGGAATGGCATAAGGAATACTTTTATGCATTTAGGGTTTGTTTGGGATGTTTTCAGATAATATGACTTGAAAGAATATTTTATTTGAAACTTTTCAAAAATTGCTCTTAGTAATAGTGTGAAAGAGAGCGGTGGGGTGGGGATAAGATGTAGCTGACCAACTTATAAGATGATTAGAATGAAATGGAGTGGATAAGTTCTGTCAAATAGATTTTTTTTTTATTTTTTTCGTGTGTGCATATTTTATGTTCCTTGATTATGTCGTTCTCCCAATTTCTGATTTTCATATATATATATATATATATATATATATATATTTTTTTTTTTTTATTTTATTTTTTTTTTTTTTTTTTTTTAATTTTTTTTATTCCTTATTATTTTATTTTTTATTTTAAATTTTTTTATTCCTTAGCCTTTGGCCCTCTGTACATTACAAGAGGCAGAATCTTTTCAACAATCATGCTTTATGATTCTTCCTGTGTAACATATTGCGATAGTAGAAATTTATTGAGGCTAAGGTGAAGATCTTGTGCACAAAGTAACTCAATATCTTAATTTTATCATGTGGGGAGAATTTTCCTATTTCTTTATGTAGAACGAAAAACTTTGAAATGGGAGTTCTTGAAGTTCACACTGCAGCTTTTTACAAATTTTAGTTATACATCATTGTTTCAGGCTTGTGCAATGCGTGTTTGTTGTGTAGGCCTTCATTTAAATGTTTCTGTTAATGGAACAAATACTCTTCCTCGATTCCAACATGTGGACCTGTTGCGTTGGAAAACAAAATTCAGGTTTTGAAATTGTAATAAAACAGGCTTTTATCTATTTTTATCCATTTATTTTTTTTGGTGATCAAACTGCGTTCCAGTTTAGAGTTGCTCATATAAACATATTACATTTTTGGTTGAGCAACTTTCATATCTGGCAAAAGAATTACAGATTAAACCTGGTTTACCTGTGTTCTTTTCTGTAGGATATGATCCGGGAAAACAAATTGCAATAGGTAATGGAGTATTTGAAGACATATCGTGCGGGTAAATACTCTGGATCTCAACCTCTAATTGTAAACGTCCCATGAAGTTGTATTGCATCTCTGTTTCTACTATATCTTTTATGGCGTTACATGACGATGCCAAAATTCAGTTTATGCTGCGTGATAGGATGCACGAGTTTTTTCTTGAAGTGAAATGTGAAAGTATCACTATTGTAATCTATAGCAGGGGAGTGGGGCATGGGTTGGCCATTAAACTTTCAACCATTATTCAATTTCCAGAGAAAATGAGGAGGAATGTTTATATATGGGAATGGGGCGTCTTTACTATCTACATCCATTAATTATATTATTTATCTGTCGTTAATATGTTCTCTTGTTGATTGCAGAATGTTGCTGAAGAGCATTGGTTATAAATCAGTTGCTATTGACGGTTTACCATTCGATCATGACAAAGGTACATTGAAAATTTGCTACACTGACATTGAGTTTTATATTTCAATTTTACCCAATATATGTGGTAGTATATGATGCACTGCACTCCTTCTAGACCGACAATCAAATACTCCATGGCATGGGTCTGACAAGCCACTTCCCATGTCCTATTTTTTGTATCCTCTTTATATTTCCAGCGCTTGAGGGATACTTGGTGATATTCCCCGGGCAATTGTCTGACATGGCATCTGCCTTGTCCTATATAAAAAAGTATAAAATAAGATTAAATATATAATCTAAAATTTTTATAGAATTTAAATCAACACGTTCCCGACCTGTGTGTGTCTTACGTGCAAGAAAAATCACGTGTTCCTGTGTTCGTGGCAGTGTAACTTAGGTGTTAGTTGTGTGGAATCCCAATACAAACAGCCAGGCCATATAAGTATGGTCCTCTTGATTTTGCCACAACGAGTTCGTTACCTAGTACAAATTGACACATGGTTTGCCATGGTTAGAAGCCTCTAGGTTTTTTGCTTATTTTATTACGTTTATACAGGAGGTAGTACCTCTTCATTTACTACTATAAGATTACATTTTCTGGCCTCGAGGTTAGGTTTAAGCCCCCTCCTTTGTACACATTTCTATATTATATACCATGGTAGGGGAAGTCTAGCCCTTTATGTCCTGCTGTGGTGAAGCCTAAAAAACACACTGGTGCTATGATGGTGTTTCAAAAAATAAAAAAAATATTGGTACGTAACTTAGCAGACTTGAAATTAGATAAATCTGACCTTAATTCTTGGACAAAATTTTATCCTGTACTCCAGATCTGGCCATCATTTTTCTGCATGGAACCATAATTCTCAAATTCTTATTTTTCAACTGCAAAGATATGTGATTCCTTCCCACGTTCAAATTGCCTAACCTCGTACTTTTATCTTGATTTGTTTTCCAGGAATTGTTCCAAATGTTGGAGGTCGTGTTTTGGCCGATTCATTCAAAGATGTTCCACAATATGAGACAGGATTATACGTGTGTGGGTGGTTGAAGAGAGGACCAACTGGGATCATTGGCACCAACCTTTATTGTGCTGAAGAAACTGTGAGTATATTTCTTGTTCCATGAACAGAATTGAATGTGCTCTTATTCATGGTTATCATCAGAGATTTGGGTGAACGATTTTATCATTTTATGATGAACAGTGATTGTAATATATTTTTGCAAACTATTTTGCTGATCACCTAAATCTGTGGAAGGTTGTGAGCATTTCTGAGGACATTGAGAGAGGAGTACTAACATCTAACTCAGCAAAGCCCGGGAGAGAAGGACTACTCCAGTTGTTAGATAGTAGGAATATCAGAGTTGTCCAATTTGATGGCTGGGAAAGAATTGATACGGAAGAGAAAAGGGGTGGGAATTTGAAAAACAAACCCAGGGAAAAACTTGCCACAAGGGAGGAGTTGCTGCAAGTTGCCAGAAAATGAAAGCATCTTTCTTAGTGGATGGTGTAGATGGTTAACCCTTCAAGCCATCCGAGAGTGTTATCTTTTCATTAACTGGTCCTGCTTTAGTTTGTTGGGCCATCAACATACGTGAATAATTTAATACGATATCGTTGGTACTGAATAAACTTATTATTGTATTTGGCGACATAAGTCCTATGTACTGAATAAACAGGCGTCGGTTAGAAATCTAAATGAGAATTGTGTAACGCTAGCTGGGGGGATCGATGCCATGTACGTAACTATGTGATTGTAGTAATACTATTTTGTAACTTCTTTAAGCAAATGAAACTCTCAAAGTTTCCATCATATGGATTTAAAATAAAATAAAATAAATGTGAGTAGATCAAAGATGGAGATTCTTTTGTAGTTCTATATATATCCCAATTCTCTTTTAGTGTAAAATTATTAGTAACTTTTTAGATTAAATTATCAATATAAATACCTGGATCATGCATATAGTTGCTGGGGATTACCAATCTTGATTATTTATTAATAGCTAGTCGAGTCCTTTGGATATGGTACTAGTATTACAGCCCAGATTTCTTGCCCCCAAGTGGGTAGGATAAAAATTTCCCAGTACTTGCCAGTTGCCACATTTCAACAGTTTATCCTGCCCACAGGACCAAGAGATCAATTTCATTTATTTCAGTTTCGGTTAGTTGACTGAAATACGTATGATTAGTACTCATCTGACTTGATTGACTTGATAATTTTACATGATATTTTTTATGGTTTGAAAGATTCACTGACAGCTTCCTTCATTGCCACGAGTTAGTGTATATTTTGTACGATTGTAATTCATTACAGATTATCATTTACCATATATAACACTGAATCTAGATAGGGTTACAATCTTGTTTAAATACATTTTGAGTTTTATGGAATCAATATGACACCATCGAGTTATTACACCTATCGTGTTGGCATGCCCCCAACAAGACCCAAGCTCCGACGAGTGTGTGACACCGCCTCTACCGCTTGCTCGTGACATCTTTTTCTGGTGTTTGTGACCAAACGAACATTTATCATTTTCTTTCTGCTTGTAATTGGAGCTCTATTTATAATTGAATGATATTCAGAAAAGAAAGCTTCCCAAATGAACAATGCAAGTTATTTTGAACACCAACTCTGTGTATTCTAATTTGTCAATAGTAATTAGTCCCATCTAGGACATGAGGTCTAAAGGGCGTTCCATTCATATCTAAATTTTTTACTTGAATTACATTGTTCGACATTGTACACGATCGATGCCAAGTGTAAATTCTAAAATCTAAGATAAATTTCAAAAATTAATTTTAATTTCACTGTTGTACTAAATGTTAGATCTTTCTATTGTCAGTTTCACATGGTTCTAATTGCAACGTGCAGATTGATTTTGTGTTCGAATGTTTTTAAATGACTGCGAGATTTAATTAACATATTGAAACACGAACATCAGATATAACGTGGTAAACTACGAAGGGAAATATCAATAGGTTCTATGTCACGGGTCAAACAATCAATTAATTAATAGATCAAAAATAAAATAGTACTCGTTTTTTTAAATTTTGCAAAATTAACAAAAGATCAATCAAAAGAATTATGAACAACTCCCTTTGTATTTTCTTCTTTTGACTTGATGATAAAGTGAAATCAAATGTATCGATTTTGACTTTATTACCACTTTCCTACTGTCTTCGGCCACAACCACCTCTTGAATTAAGAATCTCCATTCTAAATTTCACGTCAATAGATTGATCAATAATCGAGATTGTACGTTAAGTACCAATTAGTTTTATATTCTCCAACAGCTTGAAGAAAATGTTGGCTGTGAAAATATTCAATAAATCATCACGTCATTTGAATTTGCTTGAAGACGATTGTACCGTTGCAAGCTAGGTTACGGATGAAAATATTTTTTCAAAGCTTAATTCCTTTCTTGATTAATTACTTTACTTATAGGTAAAACAATTATCAAAAATAGGAATTAATTCTACTTAAAATAGTCAATAAACACAATGAGATAATTATTATATACGACAATACAACAAAAGATTTTTTAGATTTGTTAATAGACTAAGATATGGAAAGACAATATTTTTTTTTTTTGTTGATGTAGGAACTCGCAGCCACTACCCGTAAGTGCGCACTGGGTAAACCTCGCTCCATGTGCAGTAGCTCACAAACTACAAAGGAGAGATAAACTGCACTAGGCAAGCTCGATGCGACGGGCTCGATCGAGAAAGTGTTGGCAGAGGATTCGAACTTATGATCTTCATTCTCCGCGTTCACCTGCTCCACCAATATTAATTTTTAATCTAACCTTAAATTGACCTATTTAAGAAATATGAAAATATCAGAGATGGCATAGAATTTCTTTTACATGAGATGTAACGTTATAATAAGAAGTTATATCTTATTATGTATAGAAAACTATAAAAATCGTAGCCTAAAATTTTTGTTTGAACCACTTACCATTCGATCAGTCAGTACTGGTTATTGAAAAAACCTGTAATCTTTTTTTTTTTTTTTTTTTTTTCACAGTTTAGACAATTAAAAATCACCGGTATATTAAGAAGGTCGATTATAAAGTTTATAAAAATATGTCNTTTTTTTTTTTTTTTTTCACAGTTTAGACAATTAAAAATCACCGGTATATTAAGAAGGTCGATTATAAAGTTTATAAAAATATGTCACATATTTTTCTCCAACAGTTCTCGTGGTAAAATCAGAACAACCAAATAGGTTCAGAAAGAATAAACCTCAGTGAACAAGCAGCGAGCACTCCCACCCTAAAAGTGGAGATGAGTTTCAACATGATGGTACCATATGCACTCATGGTAAGACCTGTTGGAGAGTTTGTATAGAAAT